>NW_024121621.1:1464711-1702211 GCF_016745375.1 Pimephales promelas
CAATGTGACCGACCTCAACACATACAACGTTGGCTATGACTCATTCTGCATCAGATGGACTCCTCATCGGGCGGCAACCTCTTACAGGCTGAAAGTCAATCCTTTCAATCGTAAGGACAAATTCACTAAACAAAAAAACAAAATTTTGTTCACATTCCACCTACTGTTATATGGTTTCATTAGTCCATATTAGACCTTCTACTAATTACATCTAAGGAACTTTGGAACTACATCAACTACCTCTTGTTGATTTGCAACAACATGTAAATTATCTCTCATTTGAGTATTAGTAGACTAGACCTGTTAGGGTTCGGGTTAGCAGAATAAGTTGACATGTTGTTGCAAATTTCTTACAGTCAGTAGCATAAAAATAAAGAGTTAGCAGATGTTAAAAAAGACCATCGGTAACACTTTATAATAACTGCACGCTATTAATCATTAGTTAAGCATGAGTAAATAGTTAATACATCATTTATAAAACATTAATAGACATTAATATGCAGTTTATAAAGATAGCTATACATGCTTTTTTCTTGATTTATAAGCATATCTATAATGTGTTTAATGATTGTATTTTCATACTTTGTTAATGATCAATTAATAATTTCTAAATGAAGTATTACATTATTTGCAAACCAGTTGTTTAAGAGTTGTCATTCATTCATAAGACCACTTAGAAAGTGTAAGTAAATGTAGTAAATACAGGTAGTTATAAAGCATTTAGTAGTGGTTAGTTGACTATTTTTGTGAGCTAATCTAAAGTGAGGACTATTCGTGCTTTGTAAAGCATTTATAAAGGCGATTTAAAGACTCGTCAATCTTCTAAACAGTAAAATGTAACAAACACAACGCAGTGATACAGAACATAGAAATATTTAACAGCCTTTAAAAATGCTTTACAAGGCATGACTAGTCCTCACTTTAGATTAGGTCACAAAAATAGTTAACTGACCACAACTAAATGCTTTATAACTACCCAAATTAATCCTTAATTACAGCATTAATACATGTTAATAAAGCATTTATTAACACATTAAGTAACCATCACTATATGTCTGAATAATAAGATGTATGAATGTACATTTAAATAGTTTATTAATCATTTACTTACTCGCTCTAAGTAATCATATGAACCACGGACAACTCTTAAATTACTGGTTTATAAAAAAATGCAATTCTTCATTTAGAAATGATAAATTGATCATTAATAAAGGATGAAAATACAATTATTAAACAAATTATAGATATGCTTTTAAATCAAGAAGAAAGCATTTATAGCTGTATTTATGAACTGCTTATTAATGTCTATTAATGCTTTATGAATGATGAAGTAATGGTTTACTCATGCTTAACTAATGATTATTAGCGTGTAGTTATTATAAAGTGTTACCAGACCATCTACTAATACTCTAATGACTGCTAGTTGACATGTAATGTAGCTGCACATAAGGCTGTGTGATTAATCATAATTGATTTTTGCTTCCAACGATTATGAAAACAAGATAATCGAGGTAAAACTATTATTGTGCTACCGCTACTGCATTCACTTTCGCTTCTCCCAAAACAACTCAAATTTAACATCCAAATCAGCCGAATATGTCATAATAGAGACTCTGTTCCCCAGGGGCTTTCAGCAGGAGCCGAACGTGGATGAGCAAATGTGCTTCGGATACGTGGCTAAACGCATACACACAAAAATGCCTTTTTAGAGATTATCCACATATACCCAGTCAGTTGAGAAAGAAAACGTGTGTGTAACAGAATCCATGTATTGAATCCATGCACTAGCTCTTAAAGTGACAGCAGCCTAATAAACCTTCTGAAGTCTGTCTTTAATGATAATTAAACAACAAATGACAAAGGAAAATCACTGATCTTGACTGAATAACTTTAACAGCTTTAATAAGGATTAATCTATATTTAGTGTATACAGTAAGGCTATGTAGTGTTATATTTGACACTTGATGTAGGCTAAATACCACTGTTATTATTTAATTTGTATTTTTCTTCTGTTGTGTGTATTTGTCTGTTTTGTTTGTAATTAGTTTCTTTGCTCATGTATTGCTGACTGTTTAATTGTCGTATGTAATTATTTTGAGGACCTTCTCTTTCATTAGTTCACTTACTATTAAGCTTTGCCGAAGTAGCGATAATTGTGAAATAATACTGATCATATTGACCAAAAATAATCGTGATTATGATTTTTGCCATAATCGAGCAGACCTAGTTGCACAGTTACGTCTTGTTTAAAATGCGCTATTGAAATAAAGCGTTACCGTTTGTATAACCTCACATTGCTCCTCTTCTGTCATCATTAGCGGCTTACCGTGGAGCTCAGGAGGTCACCATCACCGCTGCCGAGAGCCAGTACTGTTTTGACGGGCTGACCCCAGACGCGCTGTACAACGCCACAGTCTACACACAGACCCCCAACCAGGAGGGGCCAGGAGTCAGTGTCAAAGAGCGCACACGTAAGTCATGACGCCTTCAGAGGAATTCAGTCCCACTGCTTTCTGTTCTCTGTGTCCTCATGGTGTCTGCTTTCTCCTCTCTGTAGTGGTGAAGCCCACCGTAGCCCCAACACTGCCTCCGACTCCTCCACCACCACCCTCTATCCCGGGAGCACTCGAGGGTAAGGACACGGCACAAACATGATTACCTTTTTACATCTGATAATCTCACGGTTGGAATATGTTGTGTATTATATTCATTGCCATTCAAAATGTTGGTGTTAGTAAGATTTTTTTAAAAAGAAGAAATTACTACTTTTATTCAGCAAGGATGTGATAAATTGATGTAGTCAAGACATTTACGTTAGATTTATACATCAAAGGAATCTGTTATTTTTGTACTTTTATTGATCTAATAATCCAAAAATATATATATATAATGGTTTCCACAACTAATATTAAGAGGCACAACTGTTTTCAACATCGATGATAATGCGAAAAGTTTCAATATTACTGTTTTTACTGTACCTTTTAAATAAAATAAATGCAGTCTTGGTGAGCATTCTTAAATAGACTTCACCACAGCTAAAAGTGCATTCAGGAGGGTTGATATGATTTATTACTATACCTCATTAAATCTTGTTTTGTAATGCCAGTGTGCAAAGGTGCCAAGGCTGATCTGGTGTTCCTTATCGACGGCTCGTGGAGCATCGGAGACGAGAGCTTCAGTAAAGTCCGCCAGTTTGTCTTCAGCATGATTGGAGCCTTCGATGTCATCAGCCGTGAGGGCATGCAGGTACTGACCCGTGACTGACCGCATGCGCACGACTCCCTGACCGAGCGGCGATTCAGTTGGTCTTTTGTCTCCTTCTGTGAAAACAGGTGTCTTTTGTGCAGTACAGCGATGATGCTAAAACCGAGTTCAAACTGAACACCTACCACGACAAGGGAATGGTTCTGTCCGCACTTCAGATGGTTAATTACAGAGGAGGAAACACCAAAACAGGTTTGTGATGTGTCGAGAAAGCGTACGTACACACCAATACGCTGACCCAGTCCCAAAAATCTGCTTTTTAAATTAACTCGTCCATTTTTACATGCTAACGAATACACGATAACTCACGCAAACCGCGTTTGCACTTATTCCCCAGTAGTGACATCAAAAGCTAATCATTCATTAATCTGATGCCAAGTAGCCTATTCAGTTTGCAACGTGAGATGTGATGTTAAATAAATAGCAGTATTTTGACTGTACAAAGTGGCAGAATGAGCTTAACCCTTGTGCATCAATTTAAAAAAGTTACACATAGGTAAAAAGAGGACAAAAATGTCCATGTCAAAAAACTGTCATAAAAACGTGACGCTTTGGAGCACAGACTTAAGTTTGGTATCATTTTAAAGAAGACCCTTTGCAGATTATTGCTGAAGTAAAAAAAATAATAATAAGTAAATCCAAAAAAAAAGTGATATAGGTATAAGTTTATGAAAATTATTTATAAAAAATATTTTATATAAAATATATATTTTTTTAAATCAGGTTGAACTCAAAACTGCAATAAAATCAAAGCCATAAATCTAAATAGGTTGTGTTCCAAATTTGAGGATGATATCTCAAAAAATGAGCTTTCAGTAACAGTTTGTTTGGGCGTAGTAACATATTTTCCCCATTGGGTCCCAGCAAAACCCCAGTGGAGCTCACAGTGATTGGATTTGAATTTGCAGTTTTTCTCTCTCAGTATTATAAACACACACATGCGCACACACACACATATTTTTTTTATAACACACATACTAACCACACTCTGACATCCATACCAACACACCCACACAAATATCGTTGCATAATTTATCCAGTTGGCTCTGTAGTATGCCGAAGCAGAAAACAGGAATAAAGCGATATTTGTTTTATTGGCCAAACTTAAAAAAAATGGCAACATCTGATAAAAAATTGTAAAAAATAAAATTTTGAAGCCTTGCCATCAGAATGAAAGCCTCTTAACAAAGATTGCATAATTTTATAGTTAACTGAACCGGGGATTAAAAATGGCAGTTTTAATGGGTTTCAATGGGGACGTTTTTGTCCAAAAGGCGCTGAGAGGGAGTATTTTTTGTACCTAATGCAAAAAATATTTTTTTTTTAAGAAAATGACGGTGAAATAGTAAAATTCCAATAAAAAAACACACCTGTGCCAAGTTTTTTGCAGTTAGCTTTAGAACAGTCAAAGTGATCAAAAAAACAAAACTGAAAAGGACAAAAATGTCCATAAGGATGCACAAGGGTTAAATCTGCAGTAAGGGCTCTTTCCTGGAGCATATCACATGCACATTGCAGTAAGTCAGAATGCAGGTTACTGTGTTTACATGCCACAGGAAATAGGTTTCATCAAGCTGTTTTGATTGGTTTATGCTTAAACCGTTCATGTCTTTACTCTGGTAAAGGAAAAAGGGTTAACATGTTTACAGTACATGACCACAAGCAATGTCAGCATATTAAACGGTTAGTTCACCCAAAAATGAAAATTCTGTCAGTATTTACTCGCCCTCAAGTTGTTCCAAACCTCTATGAGTTTATTTGTTCTGCTGAACACAAAGGAAGATATTTGGAAGAATGTTGTAATCAAACAGATCTCAGTCCCCATTGACTACCATAGTAGGAAAAAATACATACTATGGTAGTCAATGGGGATTGAGATCTGTTTGATTAAAACATTCTTCCAAATATCTTCCTTTGTGTTCAGCAGAACAAATAAACACATAGAAGTTTGGAACAACATGAGGGTGAGTAAATACTGACAGAATTTTCATTTTTGGGTGAACTAACCCTTTAAGCATAATCGGGTTAAGAACGTGCATGTAAGCGCACTTATTGTCTTTGTTCTCAGGTATCAGTTTTCAGATTTGTTTTACCCTACCTGAATACTGGTGTCAATTCCACATTTGTTAATACGATTGAGATTGGGGGGGTCGGTGGTGCTCTGCTCAGCTCACGCAAGGTCTCTCGCTCCCTCTACACAGTTTGGAGCACAATCTCTGTCTCGCAAGCACGCTCGCTATTAGATTACGGGAGATTTTTAACTAATTTGCGGTATAACTAGTGGATCACGAGTGGCTCAACAGGTAGATCAATAGATAAATCTTTCAGGCATTTGACCGACCCATAGCTGTCAAAATCGAAGGGAGATTTCTCGGAATCCATCCCCAAAATAAGGTGTTTTTTTCACGATTCTTACTCACAAACTAATCATTAAGTGATTAAGTATAAAGAATTTATAACCATGCATGTGAAACCAATCAAATGCTGGTGTCTAACGGCCAATGTGTGAGAGTTGGCAGCTATGCTACCACAGTACGATGCATCGTTGAAGAAATCAACTAGCTAGTCACGACTGTTTCTCGAAAACCATATTGTCGCAAATTGGTCGTTCAACCACTTTGGTTTATGACGTCACACAGGTGGAGGAGAAATAACTCTTAATGAATCTGTTTGAGATCGAATTAATGCTAGATGTTTTGCTATAAATTACAGACATGGCCTCTGAGGTACATTTTTCATTTTGCTTTATGTCCAGATTCAATCATAGACTGGTTCTTACGTACTCTTTTCAAAAAAATCTCTTGAAAAACTAAAAGACATAAATTACATTTGTATGTATTCTAAATAAAAGACTGAATGTCAGCTTGACTATTTTGCTCAAGATAAGGATTTATTAAGTCCACGTCATTCAAACAAGAAACTTCTAACACAGGCCGAGAGCTGTCGTTCCAAACACACACAACTTTGCGATGCTGTTTGCGAATGTTTGTTGGAATGATGGTTTCAGGTAACAGAACTCATTGAACTGCTGATAATGACGAAACTTGCGACCCAAAACATTTGCATTATAACCAACATAAATTAGCGTAGGTTTGCAAACTAGCAGAGTTGATGATAATCAGGTGTGGGTAATACTAACAACAAAGTTACAGCTAATTACAAATAAACTGGGAAAAACTGGGGCTTGGGAAACTTTACGTTTGAACATCTTCCTCTAGAATTCCCCATGATTTAACACGAGTGGAGGAAATTCTCTACCTTCTACCTTGCGCTCTGTCAAAGAAATTCTCAACCTTCTACCCTCTCTGTTCTCTGCATGTTAAGACATGCTTGTTTTTAACCATACAAATGACCAGTACAAACCTTAGTAAATCACTCTCTGCCAATAAATTTGTTGTATTAAAGGAAATCTCCTTCAAATGCAAATGAAATAAGGTAAGGTGCAAGAATAACCCCGTCCACTTTTTCACTGCGTGTCTTTAGTAAACTGGCCCTACGTGTCTGTATGCTGTTTGGCAGAAACAAAAGCTACGAAATACTTAATTTCTTGCACTTGTTTTAATGTGTGTGAATGCATTAGGCGCTGCGCTGAAGCATGTTGAAGAAAAGGTGTTCATCTCAGACAGCGGTATGAGGAGAACCGTTCCCAAGGTGCTGGTTGTGGTAACCGATGGACGTTCTCAAGATGAAGTGAAGAAGAGTGCTGCTAAACTACAGCATGCAGGTATCACAAATCTCAATGATCATGGCCTCATTTTCTTTACGGAACATACACTCACCTAAAGGATTATTAGGAACACCTGTTCAATTTCTCATGAATGCAAAGTATCTAATCAACCAATCACATGGCAGTTGCTTCAATGCATTTAGGGGTGTGGTCCTGGTCTGAGTATTTCACAATCTACTCAGTTACTGGGATTTTTACGCCCAACCATTTCTAGCGTTTACAAAGAATGATGTGAAAAGGAAAAAACATCCAGTATGCGGCAGTCCTGTGGGCGAAAATGCCTTGTTGATGCGAGAGGTCAGAGGAGAATGGGCCGACTGATTCAAGCTGATAGAAGAGTAACTTTGACTGAAATAACCACTCGTTACAACCGAGGTATGCAGCAAAGCATTTGTGAAGCCACAACACACACAACCTTGAGGTGGATGGGCTACAAAAGCAGAAGACCCCACCGGGTACCACTCATCTCCACTACAAATAGGAAAAAGACGCTACAATTTGAAAGAGCTCACCAAAATTGGACAGTTGGAGACTGGAAAAATGTTTCCTGGTCTGATGAGTCTCGATTTCTGTTGAGACATTCAGATGGTAGAGTCAGAATTTGGCGTAAACAGAATGAGAACATGGATCCATCATGCCTTGTTACCACTGTGCAGGCTGCTGATGGTGGTGTAATGGTGTGGGGGATATATTTCTTTGCACACTTTAGGCCCCTTAGTGCCAATTGGGCATCGTTTAAATGCCACGGCCTACCTGAGCATTGTTTCTGACCATGTCCATCCCTTTATGGCCAACATGTACCCATCCTCTGATGTCTACTTCCAGCAGGATAATGCACCATGTCACACAGCTCCAATCATTTCAAATTGGTTTCTTGAACATGACAATGAGTTCACTGTACTAAAATGGCCCCCACAGTCACCAGATCTCAACCCAATAGAGCATCTTTGGGATGTGGTAGAACGGGAGATTCAGCCCTGGATGTGTATCCCAAAAATCTCCATCAACTGCAAGATGCTATCCTATCTATAGGGGCCAACATTTCTAAAGAATGCTTTCAGCACCTTGTTGAATCAATGCCACATAGAATTAAGGCAGGTCTGAAGGGGGGTCAAACACAGTATTAGTATGGTGTTCTTAATAATCCTTTACGTAAGTATATAACTGCTTGTTTTTGGGTGAAATTTGGGAACAGGGTTTGACAGGCGATGTATCTCCCTAAAGCCTCAGTGTTGTCTTTTCCACAGGCTTCAGTGTGTTTGTGGTGGGTGTAGCAGACGTAGACACTGCTGAACTGAGGAACATTGGAAGCAAGCCAAGCGACAGACACGTCTTTATCGTTGATGACTTTGATGCATTTGCTAAGATCCAAGACAACCTCATTACGTTTATCTGTGAAACGGCAACATCCTGTAGGAAGTCATTCTTTTAGTCTGCATTGTTCTTTTTTACTCTAACATAAAAGGCAAGAGTAAAATAACTTCCTGATTTTCTTTTTTCACAGCGTGTCCTTTGATTTACCTCGATGGATTCACGTCACCAGGTCAGACCTTAACTCTCGAGTCCATAATCAACGACTTCCTGTCATCATAGTCTTGTTTTCCTCTATCATCACACACTGTTATGCATCTCTTGATTGATGTTTTGTTGAAAACACATAGGTTTCAGGATGCTGGAGGCTTTTAACATAACTGACAAGACTTTTGCTGGCATGAGCGGCGTCTCCATGGAACCCGGCTCCTTCAACAGTTACATTGCCTACAGACTCCATAAGGACGCATTCATTTCCCAGCCCACAAAGTAGGTCAGATTGCAGTGCATGTGTGTTTTCCGAGCTGCTCCCTTACAGACTGTAATGGTATTCAGACAATCACAATTATTTTAACCATCTTTAGAGGGCTTGCAGTCTATTGTCTCTGCTGCTTTTTTCCCCAGAAGAAGCATTTCTCCTTGTTTGTTGTAGTAGCTTGTGAGAATGTCAGATTTTGTAGGAATTTTCAGTGTGAACTCATAAAAAAATATTTTCATGATTGAACTTCTCAAACAGAGGAAGATTAAATTCACCCTCTGCTACTTTTGAGGAGAAAATCATACTTGAAAGAGTTTTATGTGGCTTGACTGAAGTGCAAAGACCAGTTCAAGCAGAAGTCACTGCCAACTGTTTGCTTTTGTTGTAGAAATTTGTCTGGCAAAGTTTTTCTATTTAGAGATAGTTTTGTCTATTTGCAGTAGCGTATTGAACTATTAAACAATAGTAAACATTTTTATTAATTGAACTACAGCTTAAAAAAAATAAATGTAAATATTAGATTAAAAAAATCAGAAACTTAATTTTTTTTTTTAAATAAAGAAATAATAATAAGTAAATTAATTAATAAATAATAATGTAAATAATAAATTAAATAGTAATATTTAAAAATATACATACTAAAAATGACAAAAAAAAAATTATAAAAATGTTTCGAAAAAATGTGAAAGCTAATTCAAAAAAATAAATTTAATATACACAATACTAAAAGTTAAGTTAATTGAAGTTAATTTATTTACTGTTAACTATTTAATTATTTTAAGTACAAATTAATACACAAAATCATATTAGTGCATCGATTGAAAGCAGGTATTTATAAACTGTGCCAGGTTTGTATGGCTTTCTTTTTCGGATTGTTTCAATGGTGCCATTCTCCAATATGTGAGTGCATATATGTTATTAGTTCAAGAAGTGTAGCTCAGTTTGTCCTGAGCTCACTGATGATCTGGTCTGAAGGCACACTTGATTAACTTATCTTTAATGGAGTGTATTTGTGCGTTGGCAAGCTGCTGTTGAAATGCAAACACTCTGAGCACCAGAGGAGGGAAAACACTTTCAGTGTGTTGCGATTTCTCAAGGCTGCAAGTCTGTTTGTGTATTCCTAAGAGGACAGTATGTGAATCTGTTCTGCACTTGATTTATGTCTGGTTTCACTGCACAACAAATGAATCTGTGCAAAGCCTTTCAACAACCTCGCATAATATAATGACACGAGTTTATGAATATGAAGGCTGATTAATTATTTTTTGGTGTTTCTTTCAAGGGAAATCCATCCAGATGGTCTTCCTCCCTCCTACACACTGATTCTCCTCTTCCGTCTCCTTCCCGACACCGGCAAGGATGCGTTTGATATATGGCAGATATCAGATAAGAACAACAACCCTGAGGTCGGCCTCACCGTTGACCGTAAGCACCATTTTTTGTCTTCCTTGTCTCGTGTGTGTTCATGCATTCAGGCTTGTGGTGTCTGCTGAACCTTATTTAGAAACCCAGACCCTCTAAATGGCTTCCAGATTTTAGGGTTGCAGTGATTTATAGCAGTAATTGCTCAGAAATGCAAAATCAACCCATTTAGTGCATCAAGCTCATATTAGCATAGAGATTCTTTGTGTTCATATTTGCCTGGACACTCAGTGTTAGTGTGTGTTTTGTTCTCAGCCTCCAGTAGAGTCATCTCCTTCTACAATAAGGACTCCAGAGGGGAAATTCAGAAAGTCTCCTTTGATAACGACCTCGTGAAGAAAGTTTTCCACGGCAGTTTCCACAAGGTAGAATGATTTTACTTATTTGGTTGACAACCTGGCCGGTCCCACTTTACTGTATATTAAGTGGCTTTAAGTACTATGTACTCAATTAAGTACATTGAGGTGTGATACGGGTAAGGTCAGGCTCAGGTGTGGTGGTATGGGTCGGTTTAAGGGTGTAAGGGAAGGGAAAACAGTGTATTACAAATGTAATTACATTAATTAATTACAGATGTAACTACATGTAGGTATTTTCAAAATATAAGTAAAATGTAAAAACATGTATATACACAATAAGTCCATTGTATCAAATTATTCATTTCAATGTAAGTGCATAGTACTTAAAGCCACTTAATATAAAGTGGGACCACTTGGCCCTTTAAAGGGGTCCTTTTGTGCTTTTTAAAACTTTCATAAGTGTGTAATGTTGCTGCTTAAAAAAGCTCTGCAAAGTTACAAAGCCCAAAGACAGTTCTTCTCTATATCAGTGTCACTGTTGCTGAAACGCCTCCATTGTAGTCTTGAGTTTTCTTCCGGGAACAAATTATATTCCTCATGTAAATAATTCCTGCCCAAAGCATTCGCAGAATAAAGAGACCGGGCTTGGTTGAGTTAGTTAGTTGAAACTCGCGGTTACAGAAAAGTACGGGCACTTCGCAAACACGCTCGAAGCGCTTGACCAATCACAACACACTGCTCCAGCCGACCAATCAGAGTACGTTGTGCTTTTGAGAAGGAGGAGCTTCAAAGAGACAGAAACTAAATGGAGCGCTACTGAAAGAGGAGCTGGAATAATGGAAATATGGGAAAATTAAGGTGTTTTTTGTACATTCAAGCATGAAAACCCAAACCAAATAAAAATATCAGCAATGAAACACATTAAAATGATTAAAGTGCATTGGTAGCATTAACAAAAACCAACCAGGGTGACTTCTGAAGATCTGAACCGGTTCTTTTAGATTGAATTATATCTGGACCGGATGTCTTGAATGTGAACGTGCATATGAATCAGGAGATGGATTTGAACTTGCAGTCTCCTTTTTTTTTAAATACTTCCAGATAGAGCACATTAAGAAAGTGTTGGAATTTCTGTGGAAGAATATTAGTCCCTGCAAAGCAGTAAAGATTGTTTGGTACAGTATAACAATTTTGGAAGCGATGGCTTGTGTTATAACTCTTAGCTGATAAATTCAGAACAAGTTTCCCACTGAAGACACGGCTTTACTTCTTGGAGCTCAATGAAAGATTTGTCAATGTTGCTTTTGCCTTTTGCTTTAAATTGCGATGTTTATTGGCCATATGGTGAGCGCTCATAGCTGCGGGTTTGTGCAAGAGCAGTTTCCAGTTTGTGGTTCATGAGAGCTAAGAATCATCAATCATTACTATTGAATATGTTGTAAAAGTGGACGTTAATGATGTTATTTTTTTTAAATAAAGGGTTTTGCCTCCTCAGAGGTTATTCTAGGCCCAGTGCACATGCTGAGTCTCTTTAAAGCTAAACATGTCATCATTTTGTCATATTTGTCCCAAGTGTCTGCTGGCATAGTTTAATTGCTAATGTAAAAAAACATCTGACAACCAGGAGACTGTCATTTATACTAACTCAGATTTCAAAATGTGCTAATTTTACATCCAGACATGAAAGATTTTCCCAGTCTATGTGGGAAATTTGAAAGCACAGCTTGAGTAATTGGGGTGAATCTGAAAAAGCCTGTAAAGACCACCGGAAGCTCGAAAAACATGAAGACTATTAATACAGTAATACAAAAAAAGAAAAAAAAAAGGTACTAAAGCATTTAAACATCATTATAGTACTTTTGTATAGCATTGTATTTGTATTTTAGTGTAAAAATGCTGTATTATAGTAACGTGGCATAGTATAATTAGAATAATCTGTAATAATGAGAATTTACAATCGAAAACCAGACCTAAAATAGACTTTTATTTGAATTTCTTTTGGTTGTTTGCATGAGATTCACCCATGAACGTCATTACAATGACTTCATTGACAAGGTGATGTCATACAATGTGCATTTTGGCTTATCTAAGGGACAATTTGTGGTCCAGTGATCGTGCAGAAACGCATCGGTTTGCAGCTGTAGTCTACTGTATGTTCAGCAACCACTGGCATTACTAAAGACTTGAACACATAACAACGATTCTGAGCTAAGGTTGTGATTAGCTGACCACCTTGGTTACAAGATTACAGACTGGTTACATGCAAAGGAAACCTCTCAGTTTCAGCAAACCCATCAAACCCCAGCAAACATTGGAAAGTTGAGAAGGTTCTTTTAAGTTAAACAATTTCTTCTCTCTCAGGTTTGTTTTGTTGCTTACTAAAGGCCAGTTCACAACAAGGATAACTATGAAGTTTTATTATTCGTTGAGAGACATCAACACACCACAATTTATAATGATATAACAACGATTTTCAAAAAAATCTTTCCCAGCTTATGAATGATAAAAACATTGACAGCCAATCAGAATCCACTTGACTTTAAAAGCGCTTGAGCATTTAAAGTGCCAGGTGACAAAACTGCAAAATAACATTTACATTTAAGAAAAATAACATTATCGTGCATTGGACAGTAATATAATTAATGTTAACTGGAAATTGTTTGAACGAAAGAGTTTTGCATTGGATGAATCTCAATGTCACTGGATGAATCTCATGAAGCCTGTCTGGATCACCAGAAAGTCAACAAAAATGATGTTGCTTAAAGAATGTGAAGCCTAAATGAGTCCTTATTCATCTTATCCACTGTCAAACCAGATGAACATGCACCCTTTTTAGACGGAAACGATTACGGATTTGTAACAGTTAATTTCTTTGTAATAGTTAATAACAACCTACAAGCCATTATTATCGGAATTAAGATATATAGTGTCCACAAAAGTGTGTACAGTGTGCCAGTATAGTGTTTAACAAGAGTGCTTAGAAAGCCAAAGGAAATGAAAACAGCTATTAAAGGGATTGTATGGTCAACCACACAATACCACACAGAACACTGGCCCCTTCTCAATGCCATTTCCTTCCTTTTGTAAACTCCCTCTGATTATGAATTTAGTAGCTAAAATTAATCCATGAATAGATGCTTTTCGAGTTAGATTTGAAGTTCATGTCATGTGAACGGATTGGAAGCGCTCCTCACATGAAGCACAGATTAGACTCAAATGGCTTTTTAGTGTCAATGTTCGAACACATTTACCATTTAACATTTTGTTAACAAAATCCATTTATAGTAATCTGCACAATCAGGTGTTCTACATTGATTTTGGGCAATACAAATGCACCGCACTGACCAGTGGTAAGTGTTAAGTTGCGGTCACATTTACAATTACCGTTACCGTCCAGTCCTTTCAATAAGAATCCATGCAATCAAGTTTTGCGTGGTGGCAAAAAAAAAAGTTCCCTACTTACATTTCATATATGTTGAAGTTTGTCACACAAATTCACCGCATTGACCAGTGTTTAAGGTACAGTCAAATGTACCATTGCATGTACCACTTTCAAAAAAGTTGAAAAGCAATCCACACATTTGGGATTTTCGTGTGACAGTGATGCGTTCCCCAGTAATATTTTGCTCGAATCGCCACATTGACCAACATAAAGTTGCTTGGTTTTATAAGTGTCTACATTCAGCACAACTCTATTGACAATGAACAATGGAACTTTTTTTGTCTGTGAAATTTCGCTGAAATTTTCTAATGTGAAAGCACAGTTAGCATGTTGCTAAGCTAACAAAGTGATAAAATGTATATACATGATAAAATGACACAAATTCTGTTAAAATAATGCTTTCATTGTATAATGCTTTGTAAGTAAAGACACTAGAAAGAATAGTCAAGGGTTTCTGCACCTTAAGCCTTGTTCACACTACATGATTTTAAAACGTCGGGCTGAACTGTGCTGTTCACACTACATGACTTGCTCTCAGTGAAATCAGGAGTGTTCAAGTTGTTTAGCTGTTCACACCACACAACACAACGTGATTGATCCATAACAGGACCCAGATAGCAAACTGACATTGAATCAACGTGGAAATATGACATTGAAACAACGTTGATCCGACATTGTTTTGCTCATGGAATTGACGTTGAACCAACGTCAGGCGCGTCATTCTTTCAAAACTAACGGAAAATCAACTTGAAATCAACGCGTTGTGTCAACGTTATGAAAGCAAACCATTTTTCGATTTTCATTTAGCTTTGAAGAATGCCGCTTCTGACGTTGGTTCAACGTTAATTCGATGAGCAAAATCAACGTTGTTTCAATGTCATGAGAGACGTCGTTTCCACGTTGATTCAATGTCAGTTTGCTGTCTGGGGAGGTAACTCACTACACGAGTTGATAACGCACTACATAGAGAGACAACCACGATCGGATTTGTCATTTGTGATCATTTGTGACTCAGAGCTGTTTCAATGCTATGGTACGGTCTAAATCCTGAAAATAATCAAATAAATAACGAGTTGACAACAACTCTGTCACCCAAACATTCTATCTTGTCTACAAACCACATTTTGTCACGAAAAGTCACGGAATAAAACCAACCCGGAAATGACGCGAAACAGCACGTGCGCCAATACCCAGCGAAGAAGAGAAGAACACAACACGCCAATATGGACGTCAGACAGAAACTAGTGCTGCACACTGTTTGCGCGATGATTTGCTCTAAAAAAAAATGCAAAAAAAGAAATAATAAGTTTTACCCGATGACCTCAACCCATGCCTTGCTTTGATTGGCTTTAGCTCATGACATCACTGAAGTTGAGTCGTGCGACAGCTCTTGATATCTAGCATGCTAGATATTTTTCTGGGCTCGGCGAGGCGTCTGCGAGCGCCTTCACTACGTTGTTGGCTCTTTCATACTAACAGATTGGCAAGCGTTCATTGTCCGCTAATCCCCCGTGATTTGCATGATAACACCCTGACCTGTCGGCGAGCTCAACGTTTTGCAAATCGGGCTTAAAATCCTGTAGTGTGAACTTGGTTGTTTAGAACGTGTACTTACATTTCACATTGGTGTCCACAGTACGTATCAATGCAACGCTTAAGATTTTGGAAAATAGCATTTTAAAATGATAGTTTGAAGCCACTTCCTGTCTAAAATGTGAATTTACTCATTATATTCATAGAAATAAGAAATGGTGGGAAAGGAAAGGTACAACTATGAAATGGAGGCAGATAGATATAATGAAAGTCTGACAGGACAGAGTGAAAGACTAGAGCAGAGCAAAATTAAACCACATGGTGAGCATTTTCCGAGACCCACAGTTGCCAGAATGGGAGGAGGACTGGAGAAAGTGTGAATGCAAAGTACATGGTACAAACAAATGAGACCGTAGCACTGTTATTTGGCCATGACTGTTACGACACACTTTCCACCTTAGCAATAACGGTCTCTCAGCTTAAAGTTTTTGAATGGATGGCTACAGTATTGTATTCTCAGCCTCACAAAAGCTTTTGAACCTAATATTTGGATAAGCTTCTGAAGCTTTCTACCCGAAGCCTTAACTTCAGACCCCTTCTGCTTTTGGGAAGCCAAATGCTGGTTGCCAAAAATGTTGACGGTATTGTGGCAAGAAATACAACCTTGCATTTGGACTGCTGATGTACAAAGTATGAATATCAGATGTATGAGACGGTCAGACTATTTGACGGAAAAAAGGGGGAACAAGCACATTAGACGGTCAGCCGCAGAATGACATAATAGCAACATGTGGTGAACGTTGAACATAAAGAAAACGTTGTATTCCCCCTAAAAAAAAAGGACGGAAAAAGCATTTCAGTGGCTGCATCCGCATGTAGAATCTCATAGTGTATTCAAAGGGGAAATTACAGTTGGTAAACCAGTTAATATTATCTGCTGACATGAAAATTCGTATTTGTGTTCGACAATTGGATAATGAACTAATTAAACCCATTATAGTTAGACAGAAACTGTTATTGGAAGAATTGAGAGCGTAAATCTAAACATAGTTTACAGGCCGTAGGGTTAATGTTGTCATGGGAGAATGGTTTCGGAAAGGATGACTTCGGAGAATATTTTTGTCAATCAGGCAGTTTTGTGAATCTCTTTTATAAAGATTTATGAACCAACCCGAGATGTCTAGAGTACTGAGTAATGGTTGGATTGCACTAGTGAAGTATTTGCACTAAGGCCTTTTTATTTTTGCAGCTTCACATTTCTATTTCACCGAAAAATGTCAAACTCAACATCGACTGCCAAGAGGTGGCTGAGAAAGAGATCAAAGCAGCCAACAACATATCCACAGATGGCTATGAAGTCCTTGGAAAAATGGCAAAGTCTGGTGGTTCAAAGAAGCAGTCAGCCACAGTAAGATTGCTCATTCCCTTCGATACAGCCAACGATCTAAACACGCACTAAAATATTAATCCTACGAATATACCCTGCCCTTTCCTTTGTCCCCTCATACTCAATCAATTGCATGTCCTCCCACCCATTCATGCCTGAACGGATTCGATTCTATGTGTATTCCTTTTCAACACACTGTTGTGTGAATGTTGTGTGCATGTTTTTTTTTAAACTTTTTTATTCTCAACTCCCGGCGCTCAATGCGAGCCATCTGTAACATCCGTTTGTGTTCCCATTTTTCTCTCCTGCAGTTCCAACTCCAGATGTTTGATATTGTCTGCAGTTTGGGCTGGACAAGTCGAGACAAGTGTTGTGATATTCCAGCAATGGTAAGTAGGGATTGTGTATAGATTGTCATCTTGACGGGTGGGCTTTTGTCTACTGTTTGGTCAGTACGCTGATGGCTTTTAGTGAAAGAACACTTAATAGTAGTAACTGAGAAAAGGTCATTGAGTTTTTCAGACTTCACTAGATGTTCCCCTTAACACAGCTGTCAAGCTTCTGAGCAATTCATGGTTGTGTTTCAATATGACATGCTATAATTGACCTTCTCCATAAGGTATCTTTGCACAGTCCCCTTGAAGCAATATGTCATTCGCTGTAAAGCAGTAAAAGGGTCTTAGTTCATAGGTTAATCTTCCTTAAAGCATGGAGAACTGTAACACATTGACACATATTTCACTTTATATTAGTGATGAGTAAAGTAATGCTCATCAGACTATGCCTTCTATTTACACTGATTGCATACACAACTGAATTTCCACACAGTTGGTGAATTGAAATGAACTTTACACAGTATTTATTCAAAGGTCTAAAAAAGGGCACTAGGGATAGTTTACCCAAAATGGAAACTTCCGTTATCTTTTACTCCACCCTCATGTCTTTCCAAACATGTAAGGGTTTCTGTTTTCCATGGAGCACGTGGATTTTTGTTATTGGGTGAACCATTTACCGGGTGAACCTTTAACATTTGTCTTTACTGGAATTAAAGGGCTTAGCCAAACCCGTTCATTAGAAGGGAGTGTTCACATACTTTTTTGTCCATGGAGTGTAGTTGAAGGGCAGGTAGACTTATACCATTGAAGCCAGTATTTACAGTAACAAAACAGCAAATGTAGTGGGCAGACCATAAAAATAAGTATGTAACTTAAATTTATGGTAAATTAAAAAAAGGTGTATATTTCAATAACTGAAGTAAAATTAATTTGTTTACCATTTTTGCAAAACATAATCTCATCATCTAGCTCAGTTCCGTTTTCATACAGTCAGATCAATAATATTGTTGAATATTAAGTATATTTAAGAATATTAAATTGATATTACGTTATATTTACAGTTCTTTTGCTTTAAAAAAACAAAACAAACTGTTTAGTGTTTAGTGTTTTCAGCAGTGTTTGATTTATATCTCCATCTCTGTAGCGTGAAGAAGCCAAATGTCCCGCTCTTCCTCACTCCTGCACATGTGCTCAGGACAGCATCGGTCCTCCAGGCCCAGCGGGCCCTCCGGTAAGATCATTAGAGTCCCCTGACGTTTCTCCTGTCTCTGAAGTCATCATGCTACCGCTGCAAATCTCACTTCTGATGATGGGGACGAAAAGGTCCAGAGTTCAGGGATGGTGGGATATTTTCCCCAAAGCCTCAGCGCTGTAATTTCAGCCCTGCTCTTTACATTAAGCTCAGGAATATGATTATGGGGCCTCTTCTCTCTACATCATTATGCATGGATTGAACATCTGGGATTACCGATGGTTAACGGCACAGCGTGAGCTAATGACTAGTGACTTACTCATGGATTCGCTTATAGGTCAGAGCCCACTGGGTAGACCTTGGACGTGTGCATTTAGAAACATCCCTTTAGAGCCGTTTTAAAATAATGAATCCTTTGAAATCCACTGCCACTGAGATTCTATGCATCCCTCTTTTCTTATTTTTCAGGGTGGTCCTGGTACAAAAGGTCCACGGGGTGAGAGAGGAGAGTCTGGCCCCACGGTAAGCTCATCCTTCATCTGAAATGGCCTGCTGATTTAATGTTGCCTGGATGCCAGCCCGAACTCCGCCCACAACATTTTTTGGTTGGGAAGTTCGGTCTGGACTCGATCCATTGAGGGGTAAATGATCAGGCAAAAAACGTTCGGGCCAATCAAATTGCCAGGGCGGGCTTTATACGATGATGGACAGATGATCTGCAAGGATGTTATCATCACGTTATCAAAGAGCGCTTAACTGGTTTCCCTCAGAGATGACTGCAGCTAGAGAATTGAGATGTATAGATTCCGCTGTCGCTTCTGTTGTGAAATAAATCGACAGTGCATTCATTTTAATAGACAAACAAAGAACTGCAATCAAGGCATTTGTCGATCGGAAAAATATTTTTGCGGTCCTTCCTACATGATTCGGCAAAAGTGTAACTTATCAGCTGGCTCCGACGGTCACTAACCACACGTTGTTGTTTCTTGTTTCTCCTTTGGTCGCACTCATAGAGGAGTAAGTAAAAGAAACAACACTCGTTATTTAACTTCTAAAATAAGTAAGTTCTGTAGTTGACAACTGTATGCAAAGTAGTTGACTTACTGCGTTGCTCTGATTGGTTGTAGGTTTACTGACTATCCAATTGAGTGCAGAGTTTTGTTTTTTTTCCTGGTTCGGTTAAGACACGCCTCATAATTAAAAAATCTTTACGGAGCAGTTTCAGACTCATATTCCGACAAGAATATGAGTATGACGAAGTCAGGCTAGATTTAATGCCAAATGATCAGATACTTCAACAGGTTCCTCCATCAATATCGTAGAGAACCAGTTTCTCTCTTAGCACTTCTTCCTAGAGTGTTTAACTGGATATATGAACGGGATTTTAATCCATTTATTTCAGGGTTCAATGGGCCCACGTGGGGAGCAGGGTGCACCAGGTCAGATGGGACCTCCAGGCCCACAGGGCCCTAATGGAATGTCTATTCCTGGTGAACCAGTAAGTAAAACGCAAACTTTGGATTGTAAAATATTGTATCGCCCTTTCCGCACCAGTGTTTTTGAAAAAAAAAAAAGTTGGCAGCCATCGCCAGCATTTTTGATAATTTTCACTAAAATGTCAATATTTTGTTGAATGAATATCTGACCATGCAATATATCAAAAGAAAGAAATGTTTAATCAACATTTGAATGTGGGCAAGTTTCATAAAGCAAAAATCTGAGAAAAACGCAACACTACATCCATATCGGATTCATGCCGATGATCAAAACATACAGTAGATGAAATAGATCGAGTCCATCACCACCCACAAAGCTCCACAGTCATATAGTTCATCTTGGGTCAACATTTCAGTCAGTAACATTAGGCGGTTTTGATTTATATGCTCTTCAGTGTCGATGATCACGTTATTTTACATGCGCATCTGCTTACATATGCTATCGCTTGTTTCTGCTTCTCCTCCTCCTACCGTATAACAGTGAAAACAGAGAAATCCAGAAAATAAGGTCAATGTAAAGAGTTCTTAGGATCTTTCTTAAGCCTCTTACAGTGTTATTGTTACCTTTAAGAAAATGTTTCTAAAATAAAAATAAGGCAATAACTTGTTTTTATACATTGATTTGAATGAACAAAAATGCTCAAATGAAAAAATGCAGGTTAATTTGTTTAAAACTGGCTACCTTTTATGCATCACATTTATATTCTGTTTTTATGTTATGTCATATTTCTGCTTAAGCGACACCAATTTCTACTCTGTTTGTGGAAAGTGTTTTCTGTTTCTCTTTCTTCTGACCTTAAAATCATGGCCCTGTCTGGCTGCAGTACTATATAGTGCAAGTCTTAATTTATGACTAAAAGCTTCGGACCCATTTATTAAACTAATCCCTCTGTCATCCACATACAGCTGAGTTGTAAATTCCTTTTAATGTCATGTAACAGAGGAATGAGTGTGAACTCTTGCTTCATTTTCGTCTGTTTTCAGGGCCGACCCGGACCTAAGGGAGACGCCGGTGACTCCGGTTTACCTGGACAGCGAGTAAGTGCTCTTTTCTTTGAGCTGCTGTTTTTAAGTGGCTTGTGAAATCTAGTAAATTGTGGTGCGCATCTGTGTTGGATTCTGAAAGGTTTCATGAACAGTGTTCAGGACATTTAATCTGCTTATCAGATAAATGGCTTTATGATTGGATCAATGCTTAAGCTCAGAAAATTACACCACACTTAACTTTACCTATTAAAGCACTGAACAATTGGCAGGCACAACGCAAGTGCCTTTAAAGCACATCGCTTAACAAAACAGAGCAGAACTTTTGCGAACACCTTCATCATTACGTCGTTTTAATTTTGACTTCCAAAAGAAATACACAGACAGAAACACAAATGTCTGCTCTTATTCCTGTACAGGATGAAGGCATTACTTTGCAATAAGTTTATTTGTACATACCTTCCTTCTCTTCCATGGAAAGGTTGAGTTTAGTCATATCCTGACAATATTTGAAATTGCTCAGGTTTGATCCACGAACAGCTCCATGGTTGTTTGAAACAACCACTGTATGATGAATGACACTAAGTATTTTTCCTTCTTCCAAGGGCCCTGTTGGCGCTCCAGGTCCACCCGGCCCTGTTGGACCTTCTGGTGCAAGGGTAAGAAGTTTTTGACGTGCACCTTGAACTGGTTTGATAGTGCATGTTTTCAGTCTCGTTCTCTTGTCAGACCGAGTTAGTCGGTTGTGATAGGCCCATCTCAAGGGTGTATTTAAACCTCTCCCAGAGGTAAATCCTCTCCAAGATTGAACAAATCTTTGCTGATTCTATTAGCTCTGCATCTTATACAGTTCATGATGACATATGTTTTTGTTCAGGGTCAGCCAGGAAATGAAGGCCCATCTGGACCAAGAGGTCCATCGGGACCAATGGTATGTAATGTGGAAGCTTTTGAATATCTGAAGATTGCGAGACTGTCATGTAGACTGAGAAGTCAGATGAAGTATCTGCCAAACAGCGCGTACATCAAATGACCCGTTCTTCCTTTTGTGAACTTGAATTTCCTTGCAGATCACTGCATTTGTGATCTGCAAGGAAATCATTTCAAACATTAAAATAAGAATTTTTGTAATATAATGCAGTGATATGTACACTTTTAATATGGCTTAAATGTCCAACTACGCTGGAGATGGAAATTTGGTATAGTAACAATTTTCACTCAAAAATTGTTAGAAAATTTGCCAAAAAATGACGAGGAAACAGCAAGTAACAATGAATTAAATGTGAAATATTGAAATGGAAAGACTGAAGTAGTATTTTCTCCAATAATCTTTGTTTTATTCACAAAAAATATTTTCTAGAATGCTTTTTGGGGTAAGGCTTTATTTTAAGGTGATATTAGGGACATTAAAGTGTGGACATTAAATATAACATTTAATTTAATTTAATATTCAACAATAATATTGATCTGTCAGCATTGACACCACTACATGAGAACTGAGCTGAGCTGAGCTGGACGATGACATATTGTTTTCTCCACAGCTATATAAATAAACGTGACTTGACTTGACATAGTTTTGCATGTTACATATCTTACTATAGTAATAACAGTAAATTATGCATTATTACAATCAACTGACACTTAACCTTAACCCTAAGTACATGTAGTCTATATATTATTATTATGTTATTACATTATAACAATGTCATCTGATGTCATCTGTCATCCAAAATGTCATCTGTCATCTGTTTATTTAAGGTCAGCTCGATGCTGGCTCTCTGTGTTAGTGATTGTGAATGAGTTGGTATTGTCAGTTCAGGCTGTATATCAGACACTGAGTCATTCTTACTGACTACGATCCATATTTTTAGGGACAACCGGGATCACCTGGAATGCCAGGAATCACAGGAAAATCCGGAAAACCTGGAGACACTGGCCTCCCTGTATGTACATGTTCAAATGGCTCATATTAATTCTCATTTACTTGTTTTAAAGTTTTATAAATACATTCAATAATCAAAAATCATATATGAATATGTGTGCCAGGGAATATAACCAAACATATGGTCATTAGCTACAGATCTGATCTGAGTGATTTCTGACTCATCTTTTCTCTTCTTTCAATCACAGGGAGCTGTTGGCATGAAAGGAGAGAAGGGTGAAAGGGTAGGTGTCACTTTTACACTCTTCATCACACGAGTGCCTTTTAAGTACATTTAAAATATACTAACTTTAAATGCAATACTGAATAACACACTAAAATTAAATTTATAATCAAGTGCTTTAATATGTTAGGCAATACTTCAGAATAAGTGTACTTCATTAAAACATGACTTTAAGGGTGTGTTCACACTTGTGGTTCAGTTCACTTGGTTCATTTGGTCCAGACCAAAAAAAAAACCCAAAACCATTTAGTCCTGTCCTGATCTGCTTAGTGTTCACATTCTCTAGGAGCCAAGCCTGAAAAAGCTGGCCACCCCGGCAGGCGGCAGCAGATGTGGCGACGGGACCTACATCTCCACTCCCTGCCTCAGGGAATGAGGGTTATCATATTGAGAAGAAAAACTATCGCAAAGAACCTATCAGACAGCAAAGAAATCTTCGGGGGTCTTCTTGGCGAGAAGAACGCCACTCGACGAATAGGTTCCACTTCAGGGCGTAAACACGTCTTGTGGACGCCGCCCGAGCTGAAGTGATGGTGTTAAGTACCTCTCGGGATAAGTCACCTAGAACCTCCGCGTCCCGTCCAGGGACCAGACATGGAGTTTCCAGAGGTCTGGACGTGGGTGCCATAAAGGGAGGGACTGTCACAAGGAGCATGAGTCCTGGGAACCAAGCCCGGGTGGGCCAATAGGGAGCCACTAGAAGGACCTGATCCCTGTCCTCCCTGACTTTGCACAGTGTCTGTGCAAGTAGGCTCACTGGGGGAAATGCATATTTGCGCAGGCCCCGGGGCCAGCTATGTGCCAGTGCGTCTGTGCCGATTGTTCCCTCGTTCAGGGAGTAAAATAGCTGGCAGTGGGAGGTTGACAACACTGCATGCACGTTGTACCTGACACCACAGCAGGTGGCAGAGGCATCTGTGAATACCACAGCATGCCTGGACACCTGTTCCAAGAGGACTCCTGCCTGCAGGAATGAGAGGTCTGACCAAAGGCTGAAGGTCTGGTGTGAGTGCCGGTGTGATTGCCACCAGGTGAGTGTTGTGATTCCATGCTGAAGCGGTCTCATATGAAGCAGGCCGAGCGGGGTTACCGGTGCTGCCATATGCCCCTAGAGCCTCTGAAAGAATTTCAGGGGGACTGCCATCCTGCCTTTGAACGTGTTCAAGCAGTTCAGCACCGACTGAGCACGCTGCTCTTTGAGGCGCGCTGTCTGAATCCAACTCCATACCGAGATAAGAGATCCTCTGCACAGGGGAGAATTTGCTCTTTCCCCAGCTGACCTGAAGACCCAGCTGGCTGAAGTGCATGAGCACGAGGTCCCTGTTTTCGCATAGCTGATCTCGAGAGTCTGCTAGTATGAGCCAGTCGTCCTAATAGTTGAGGATGCGAACGCCCTGTTCTCTTATGGGAACCAGGGCCCCCTCCGTGACTTTTGTGAAGACACAGAGGTATAGGGACAGGCTGAAGGGTCGGACTTTTTACTGAAATGCTCGACCCTTGAGCACAAAGCGTAGGAACGGCCTGTGTCGAGGAAGAATCGAGACATGAAAGTACGTGGCCTTCAGGTCGATTGCTGCAAAACAATCTCTGGGACGGATGCATTCGAAAATGCATCTCTGCGTGAGCATTTTGAATGGCAGCTTATAGGGGTGTGACGAGATATCGTGCCACGAGATCTCGCGAGACTAAAACATGACGAGATTTCCCGTTGAGTGAAAAGCTGTCTCGCGATATCGCCATGACTGAGCGCGAGGGTTAGATTACAATATTCCACCGCTACTGTACACTCACATTCGCTTAAACTATCGTTTTGCTGTTTTTATAATAAATAATAACATTATAAACTAATGTAAAAGTGCTCTGCTCATCCATTACGAGTTGCATTTGCAATCAGTGCAGCACGAATCACAGTTCACTGATCGCCTGACGATGGCGGAGGATTCGTTGCGCAAGATAGACTAAACATCTGATAAATGTCTTATCTTGTATGATGCACGCTCAGCACTGCTGCTCCCTATACACAGAGTGCGCGCGATCACCAATTTGAAAGTAAAACGGCGCCGCGCGCTGTCACAAAAAAAGCTTTGCACAGCCATGTCATGTAAGACGTTGTCTTGCGCACCCAACTTGTCATTTTTACCGAGCTCGTGCGGACGCGTCCAGTATGTTATAATCGGAACATAAGAACAACATAGAGACAAACACACCAGCCTCGTTTCTCTCTACCATTTCCGAAATCGCTGCATTAACCCTGTAACTGCCGGTACAAAATAAAACAGCAATTTCAAAACAATTATAAAGAGTCTGTGTGCTAACTTTGATTATGGCTGCACTTGCACTTATTGTTTGCACTTCAGACTTCAATGAGTTCAGTGAGTTCAATGAGTTCAGTGAGTTCAATGAGTTCAGGTCACACACAGCCTCAATCAGAAATTCTGGAAGTTCTGAAAATGTACAGTAAGGTCTGAAGAGTCAATAAAAACCTTTTACAGTGCTTGTATATTGTTTCCTTTCAATGCATTTGATCATTCATACACATAAAGTAGACCTGAAATGACATGCATTAGTGCATTATTAGTTAAGCATTAAAGATTGCAAAATGCATACTATTTTTCCAGTCATGAATTTAGTCATTGAGGATTTCTGAAAAATTGTGCAAAAATCTCGTCTCGTCTCGTTCTCGTGAACCCAATCTCGTGTCCGGTCTTGTCTCGTGAGATAGGCGTCTCGTTACACCGCTAGTAGCTTGTGGAGGCTCCGATTCAAAACTCTCAGATCCAAGATCGGTCGTAACCCACCTCCTTTCTTGGATACACTGAAGTAGGGACTATAGTGCCCTGACCTCATATTGGCTGGAGGGACCGGCTCTATCGCGTCCTTTGCCAGTAGTAGAACTGCGATCTCTGCTGGGCACGTCGCCAAAGAAGCCAGTCTGGGACACGGGGGAGTTAAGAAACCGGAGCTTGTCGGTCTCCCGCATGTCGGCCAGACACAACCAGAGATGAAGTTCCTGGACCACTAGTTTGGACCTCGCACGACCCACTGATAATGCGGTAACCTTCGTTGCATGAAGCGCGAGGTCCGTCACGATGCAAAGTTCCTTGAGAACTTGTGGATCATGACCACCCTCGTGCAGGACCTTCAGTGCTTTAGCCTGATGGACCTGCAGTAACTCCATAGTGTGCATGGCAGAGCCAGCTTCCCCACAGGTCTTGTAAGCCTTGCCAGTTAGGTCCGACGAGTACTTACAGGCCCAGGAAGGAAGACACGGTTCTCCACGCCAAGTGGAGTTAGGGAACAGCCACATTGCAACAGCCCGTTCCACTGGCGGGATACATGTGTATCCCATAGCTGCCCCGCCATCAAGGGTGGCAAGGGAGGAGGAGCCACCAGAACGGTGTCTGGTAGTGAAAGGTGCCGTCTACGTCCCTGTGAGCTCCTCATGCACTTCTGCAAAGAAAGGCACTGGAATCGGTTGCTGAGAACCAGCACGCGCCACCCCGAGATACCAATCATCCTCGAGGGCTCGGGACAAGGTGGAGGGTTCCACACAAGCCCGATCCTGTTGGCGGCCCGGGAAAGCATGGGCATCATCTCCGGGTCCGACTCGAGCACCGCTGGCACACCAGAAGGAGGCAGAGGGTCTGAGCCATCGTCGACAGAGACTTCTGACACTCCCTCCAATGCAGCGATCATCATCTGGTCGTCGTGGGGAGCACCAAACGAAACGACTGGTACACACCTCGAGGATGGTCCATCGCGTTCAGTTGGTAGCTCTACTGGCTGTGGAGCATGAGAAGGGGTGAGGGTTCCAAGGGGGCTGTTTCCCCAAAGGAAGCACGCTCACAGTAATCCTCAGGTCACCTACATCACTGCCCGTAGCAACCCTCTAGGGAGGATTGGAATGAGGCAGAGGCACGGGGACTCCGCCCCTTTGCAGGAACAACAGTCCCAACCTCAGCTCCGAGATGGTAATCTTCCCACAATGGGTACATGACTCATCCACGAGCGCTGCCTGAGCTGAGCATGACACACACACACACACCAGGCAGCGCGCGTGACCATCCCGTGACCCCAGGAACTCACAGATAGAACATCATCTTGAAAAAGATGCGAACTTACTTTGTATGCTCTTTTAGAGACTGCTCTCCTTGGTGCACGCAGGGGTGCTCCTGGTCCCCCTGGTCTGTGTGCTGTTCTTTCTCGCTGGTCTTACCAGCCGTGTAAACAGCCATTGAGCGACTTAATTGCGCACCTTACCAGCCGTGAGAACAGCTTTTTAGTTTGGTCAGTTTTAAAACAACAAACAAAGAAGAGAGAGAGAAAAAAAGACCGCTCGCGCTGCTGTGCCGTCACGCCCGCACCAAAGTGGAGAGATCCAGAAGAGGCTTGTTCTCAAATTCACTCTGTTCAGCATACGATGTGCTTGGCTCCGAAGCAAAAAGCTACTGTGCAATCGCAACAGATGCTCGTTAAATACCCGCGCTGCGAGGCTGCACAGCTGATGCAAATGATTGCATGCCAATGTGCAGTGGCTTGTTTTAGTTTCACTCGAGGTAGATTGGCCTCTCTAGATTCCTATTGGACAGTCATGACCTACGTTGTAGTGACTGACCTATGCTTGCATTCTGTCCTTTTTAGGGTCACATCTTTACAGCATCTCGTTCCCGCTCGTTCTCGTCACCAGGGTTCACATGGCAGCTCTTATGCAAATAAACCACTCTAACAGAGCAATCGCACCAGGGTTTATTTTATTAGAACCTAACATGTCAAGTTTGAACACACCCTTAGGTGTAATGTTATATTATCTGCAAATACAGTTTATTAAAAATCTACTTTTTAAGATTTGAAGTACACCAAAAATGCACATTTAAGACACTTCTTTTTTGCATGCAAAGAGTAACTCGTTAACGTTGCTGCCGCAAAAATGCTTTTGCATGAGCAAACACACCTCACATTTCTTCAGAAAATGTAAAAATCACGTTTGCTGTTTTCTGTTTTCCAGGGAGATACTGCGTCACAGAATATGATGCGCACAGTAGCAAGACAAGTTTGCGAACAACTAGTCAGCAGTAAGCCGCCTCTGCCTCTGCCTCTGCCTCTTTATGAATTTGCCAATGGGTTTGTCTGTGTTAAAAATGAAAATGTTTGATGTGCTTATAGGACAAATGAGCAGAATTGATAATATGCTGAACCAGATCCCCAGTAACTACAGGAGCAATAGCCCCGGTCCTTCCGGTCCTCCAGGCCCACCTGGCAACCAGGGAGCCCGTGGAGAGCCAGGTCAGCCCGGACCCAACGGGTTTCCAGGAAACCAAGGTCTTCCAGGGTCTCCAGGAGAAAGAGGTATGGACGCACGTCACATTCTTTTTAAAGATGACAAAATAAAGCTTTCAGACTTTGGCTTGGTGGATAAAACATTGTTTTACACTGAAAGAGACCAGACTATCATAGAAACTTGAAGCTGGGAAGCCACAAACCTCTTTACACCACCCTGGCATTGTGGTGCCAAGGTTTGCAAACGGTTGACATTATCTCCAAAAGTGTTGATAGTTTTGTTGTGTAAGTTTTGTAAAGTAGATCATTGAATTGTAATAATTTTTTCCCCAACTAAAATTTGCCAAAAAAACTGAGAGGAATCTTTGATGCACATGATTGTAATAGATTGTCTAGCATTTTTCCTTAAAATCATCCAGATGTATAGCCTTGGTGATTGACGTTACTGCCAATCAGTCACATATGGTATACATTTTTTTAATGCATTTACCCATAACATCCTAGGATTGCCGGGAGAGAAGGGTGAACGAGGAAGTCAAGGCATTGGCACTCGAGGACAGAGAGGATTACCTGGACCTCCTGGTATGTCTTCGTGCAACCTAACGCCACCTCACTTTAACCGCTCCATTTCACTGCTAATTATATCCAGAGTTTGTGCACACACTTGTCTTTCAGCCTATCCAAAACCTCCTGATTAATGGAACCACTTCTAATGATCATTAACATGTATTTAACAACTGTGATTTTCTACGTTGGGTAATTTCCATATCACAATGTTTATCGTTCTGAAAGTATTTAGGCATGACAGATGAACTTGATGATGAATCATTACGAAATGAATGGTCTGTTACGCAACTGATGGTATTAGTTTTTCCAGACGATCAGGAACAACTTTTTTTCCTCTGGATTGTTTGGATAGGTTGGCTCAAAAGTGTGCTAACCCCTCATCAAACTGTGTTGTGGCAGTTGGGATTAAGAGAACCTTTAGAGTTTGAAAAGGTAGTCAGCAGAAGTGTTTGCGTCAATAGGCCTGTAGCAAAATTCAGACAAATCATTTTTGAGTCTGTGTTCCTCAGGTGATGTGGATAAAACACTGCATTTTAAAGCACCAGTGCCGCTGTCATGGCAATCAGGATGCTTATTTGTGTTAGCTTATTTTTGTGAATCATTAGTCAAAATGATTTGTAATTACTGTTCAGTTAAAATAATCTCATAATCTGACTGGTAGTGAATTCAATAAGAATTGTTGTTAACAATTGTTAACACTGGCCATTCTTTCTTGCTCAAAATTACTTAAAGCAGCATTAACAGAACCATAAAGTGAAATCAGAATCGGGTACATCCGCTTATGATTAGCATTCCTAGATTCCACAGCGTGGCCCGATTTACAGTGCCATGTCTTTTCTTCTGAAGTTTATTTATATAACACTTTATAGAACACAGATTTTTTTCAAATCAGCGTCACCAAAATAAAGAGGAAAATAACAAGTGTCAATGTTGAAAAAGTTCATCAATTGAGAAACAAATTCAATGTTCCTATAAGCATCTCTACAGAAGACAATAGTGTCATTAATCAGCTCAATCTAGTTCAATGTTGATTTAATATAGTTTGATAAATGTGTAAATGTTGCAAAGATCAGTCAGGAAACCACTTCAAAAGCTGCTCTACAAAAAACAATAGTGTCGTTGGTTACACTTTATTTCAGTGGTCCACTTTATACATTCTACAGTAACACTTTACAATAAGGTACATTAATTAACAGTAACATGAACTAACAATGAGTAACACATTACAGTATTTGTTAATCACTTTGTTAATGTTAGTTAATAAAAATCCAGCTGTTCATTGTTTGTTCATGTTATTTCACATTGCATTAACTAATGTTAACAACTTTTGATTTTAATAACATATTAGTAAATGTTGAAATGAATAATAACTAAGATTAACAAATGCTGAAGAAGTATTGTTCATTCTTAGTTCATGTTAACTAAGGTAGTTAACTAATGAACCTTATTGTAAAGTGTTACCCATTTTAATAACGATAGGTCATTTGCCACTTAACTCATTCATTTGCAGCTACATGTCAACTAGCTCTTATTAGAGTATTAGACTATTAGGTTCGGGTTAGTAGAATAAGTTGACATATACATAATATTAAACAGACTGTATATTAATGGTATACGATGTTAAAATTCCAATAGAGTGAATGTATTTTTTTCGTTCTTTTTTCTATTCATATTGTTAGGATTGTACTATATAACCATAACCAGCATCTAAACGAGGATATTAATAATGAACAATCTTTGAAATCGTATACCCTAGCTTTAATACTCTAATGATTGCTAGTTAACATGTTGGGGCTTACTTATAAACTTACTTATAATTTACCTTTGGCTAAGCCCCTAGAATGTAGATTGACCAATCACAGTGCAGCCAAGAACAAGCTCCCACAGAGATCAGACACTTTTTCACAGCGCCCCATTGACTTTAAACACAGGCGCCTCATATTTTTGGTCTCGGCAGGCTATTACCGTTGTAGTTTTATCAAAAATATGGTTAAACGTTGTGCGTGGGGCATTTGTAACACTGATACGTGTTTCCCAGAGAGGTTGGAGGGTGGTGTCCATTTTTTTTTTCCTTTCCCAAAACTTAAGACACATCCTGACAAGTCATCTAGCCCACGCTGGTAATAAATACAACGTTATACACATGTAGTCCATTTGCTTTGTAATAACGATTATAGAAGTGAATAGAGACCTACCCAGCTTTGCATGAACAGTGTTGCTCCTTGATATTGTTAGTCCAAGCCTCCGTCTCCATTAGTAGGATATGCGGTGGTTCAATTTTTGACTGTGACTATGCTTTTGCTTCTATTTGGATGCCTTGTTGTTCCTTGCGTTTCACCTGGATGTCTTGAACATAGCCTTCGAACTTATATTGCAGCCACTTTTGCCTACTTCAATCGAACACTTTATTTGCTGCTTTATAAAAGTTTGATCAAATTTCAGCAGGAAGAGCTTTCACATGATAAGCCATGTTGATACCAAACCAGAGCCCAGATGAAGTTTGTCGGACGTAGCAACAGTAACGAAGGGGTCGGGGCTTAGCCAAAGGTGAATTAGTCGAATGTCCAAAGTGGGCTATCAAAATAACTTGTTATCAAGTCAATATCCAGTTTAATGCGTTCTCATCCGATAGTGTCATTGATCTCAAATTGATAATATTTCTGAATATTAAAGAGCCCCTATCATAGCATTTGAAATGTTCCTATTTTTGTTTTAGGAGTTCCAAAAAACAGTTTAACATGCATGCAAGGATAAAAAACACTTTATTTGTCTTATAACATGCATTTATTTTTAACTGATTTGCTCACCGACTCCCAAATGATTCGTACAACGACTCATTTTTCCAAACCACTCCATTGCGTGACGCTAATCGGCGGTGATTGGTCAGATGACAGACCCAGTCAGTTATTGTTTGTTAGCATAACGCATAAACATATTGATAAAGCACTGCAGTACTACAAGACGCTCTATTCTTTATGACAACTCCAATAACAGTGACAAACATTTCACATATTTAAAAAAAATTGACATTGGAGACCTAGAAGCTGCGCTGAGCGTAACTTACACGCACACACACACACACACACACGCACACACACATACTTATTGCACCTTCCCTCCTCGCGCCCCGACGCTACAAAACCGTTCAAAACCCATAAAAGCAACAATTATTAATAATACTTACAGGTTGTGATTCATAGGAGGAAGCTGATCCATATATGCTGGGTAAGTTACTGAGCCCACCTTCAGGAACAACCGCTTGCGAATCCACATTTGAATTCATTTATGTTTTTGAACGATTCGTAATTAAAATGATGAGAACACAATTTGTCGTGGTATCGTTGCAAATATGAACTCTAACCACCGATTCTTCACATGCTCGTCCCTGGTAAATGAAAACAAAGTGGCTGAACTATCTTTGCACTGTAGAACACAGTGTCTTCTCGACATGATGCTATGATGATGTATTTGAATGTGTAGACTTCAAGTTTACACTTCCGTCTGTACGCGCAGTAACTGGGCGTGGCCAATGACCTCTCTACGTCACGATGTAACAGCTAATGACTCGTTTCAAAAACAATTCATTTCATAGACTCAGAGTCTTTTGAAAGACAATAACTTTATATACAGTGCACTTTCAGATATAATATATATCAGCAGGATGTTTTCATTCCCTTAGAGCTATATTCCACACCATATGAACAGTCATTTTCAAAAATCCATGATGGGGCTCTTTAATTATATTTTAAACCCCTTGCCTGTTAGGGGCCCATGCAGAGGTTGTCACAGAAGTTATAATAATAATAATCAGTTACCTAATAAACACAAAAGCCTGTAAATAATTATATTTTTTTAGTAAACAAGGCGCTTCCATTATCATAAGAAGCAAAGTTGGCCGAAATGGTAGTTTCCATGCTGAGCTACGATCAGAAGATCAAAGTAATCCAGTTATTATTAGAGGGAATTTGTACAGACAAGTTTTGAGCTCAGTCACTCTCGATACAGTCATCCCAGCGCAACACAAAGGGCCTGAATGAATTATCGGCTCCATGGTAACTCCAACAACACTCTGTTCAACAATTTTCTGCAGGAGGACATGTTCAATTGCTATCCAGCATTTGCAAGACCGAGCCTCTCGCAGAAAAGTGTAAAGAAGTGGAAACAATGCCAAGAGCTCTCTGTGAATGAAATACACAGCCGTCGTATACGTACAGTAGGAGGAAGCTTGCGGTGACTCACTGTTTGTAGTTTGCCTTGTGTTTTCTGTGGAGGCTTTATTGGCAACACATGTGCTGACATCAGAGAGCACAAGAGCGAGAGTCGAGTCGAGGGATAGCATTCCAGTTCGGTTTATACCGTCTAGACAGAAAGGGGGGGGGGTTCCTTTTAATTAAACAGTCAAAATATTTAAATTACAGTGCTTGAAATCAGTGTTCACCTCCCACATCCAGAGAAAACCTAGAGGCGAAAACTAAAGGACGCTTTCTTACACCTCCTCTGCCTGTTTTTTTTCCAGGGCCACCAGGGCAGTCTCAGACCGGGCCCCCTGGTCCCTCAGGCTCAGCTGGGCCTCGTGGCCCACCAGGGCGGCAGGGTGGACCTGGAGTCAGAGGACCGCCTGGACCTTCAGGATACTGCGACTCCTCCCAGTGTGTCGGCATGCCGTACAACGGACAAGGTTACCCAGGTACGGTTACAAGACGGTTGATTGAAAAGCTCTGTTCCCAAACCTAGTGAGCTCGTCAAGGGGTTTACCTTCTAAAGCAACAATCTGAGTGAACATCTGAACCAACACTCTTCATAAGCAACGACACAAATAGCAATGCTTCCAGTTTACTAAATTATTATTTATAGTATATTTATAGTATACTATAAATATTTATTTATAGTATACTAAATTTGCATGGATTTGGCTTACACGAACTTCCTCAGCAAAGTGAGTATTAAACATAATAAGTAGCCTAAAGGCCCGTACACACCAGGACGAATATCAGCGCGCGTTATTCGTCAGCGTTTTTTCAACGCGTTTTTTGTGTTCACACCCAAGCGTTTTTCGCTGACGATGAGCCGAGTGAACATGCAAATTCATTCCCTGACATTAGATGGCGCTTAATGTAAAACAGAAATAATAATAGAATACTATACTAGGGTGATCATATTCATGTCTCAATGTTTTATTATGACAGATAGAAAAAAAAACGAATGAAATGATAGAAATAATGTCTTCTGTATTAGAAAAATAAATATATAAATAATAAGTAACTAAAAGAAATGCCTCCAAATGTAACAAAAAATAGCTCTCACAAACTTACAAAAACAAACTAACAAAATCTATTTATATCTTTAGTTTTCATTCTCTTTATCTTGTTTTTCTTCCTCGTCCACCTTGTTTGCCCATCTATATTTTGCTGTAGGACTGATCTTTCCCAGCAGTTTTTGTTTGAAAACCAGGACATTTTCATCACTTAAAACCAGTCAGGACAGGAAGTGGAAACAGGACATGTGTAACGCAAAGTTGAGATGTTGCCCAGAGATAAAAACATAGCAGTTGTCGGATGAACAGATGCACGAGAGACGAGAGTTGTCGTATTTCCCCGCGTTTAATAAAACCACTCAAACGTCACACTCGTCCTCCTCATACACGGGGATCGAGCGAGAAAAAAAAACACAAACAAACATCTGGTCACAATAGAAAAATAAAATAAAAGAAAGAATACAAAGAGTCGGCAGAGCGGTTCTCTCCTCACTTGTCAAAATCTAACTGACATTACGCACACTATGCGCAGTTCTCATCTCAACTCAGATTTCTGTAAAGCACAAAGTGACCGTTTTACACATGTGCCGGGAAAACAGGACTGTTGGTCACCCTATATACTATTATTACAGAAATACTAATATAAATATTATCTTATTGCTCTTTATGCTCCGAGACCAGCAGCTCAACAACATTCATCTTGCCCATAGGTATCTTATCTCTTCTTCGCCGTATGTGTGCTCGGCAAGACCGTTTTGTGTTTGAGCACCCTCAACTTGTGTTTTACTGTAACTTCAGAAGTACCAGACACGTGAGCAAACCCGCCAATCTCGTTGGTCGGATAGGTTTTGACGCGGCGCGTCAAACCAAAAAAACGAACCCGAGGCGTTTTTTTAAAAATGACGCTTTTACGCGTGGCGTTTTTCGCGTCGGTGTGAACACTCACATTGGCGCCCATTGTTTAGTCACGAGGCGTTAAACGTCGACGAATAACGCGCGCGAAATTCGTCCCGGTGTGAACAGGCCTTAACACGCCAAATTGGCTTGTGATTTGACAGCGTTACTCGCCACAGTTGATTTTTACCCGCATTTGGCGGGTTGGCAAGTTGATTTCAAACCTTGATTATAACACAAAGCACATGCAAATATTTGGGCAAAACAGTAAACACAAACCAACTTTTTTTGTTAGAATTACTTTTCATTTTGCCGAAATATAGGGTAAGATGGGAAATATCGCCCTTAAGAACAATGTGCAAACTCTAATATATTTAGATATAATTAAACGTCATCGTTTCAGTCGATGATTTTAAAACAGAATTACTTTTAAAGAATAGTGAAGATGTCTGAAATGTAGGGCTGGGTATTGAGACAAATTTCACAATTCGATTCGATTTCGATTCACAAGCTTGCAATTCGATTCGATTTCGATTACGATTCAATTCGATTCAATTAAATATTGAAGAAAACTAACGAGCGTGGACTAACGAGTTTATGTGGGTTTATTGAGGTAAATATGACGATACATGACACTGATTACAAGCTGTTTAATTGACGCCTTTCCACGGTTGAAACGCTGATTGAGCGAATCAATGTGACATGATACGGATTTCGATAAGTTGTACTCTATCTTTTAACACACTTTCAGATGCTCATTCATGTTTATTTCGTGCTGTGACTGGTATTATTAACCCGGAAGAGAGATCAGCGCTGCTGCTTCTCTTGAGCTGCGCCAGAGCGATCGCGCCACAGTGCCAAAACGCTATTTATGTTTTTGAATTTCTAAAGAAAATGGACGTAATTTGAAAATTGAGACTTTGTTTCATATCAATAGTAACAAAGGACAAAGATTATTGCGATTTTTTTGGATGCGCGCAGCCGCGATTAATCTCCCATTCATTCAAATGAAACAGGATGCCTAATCGATTCTTGAGTTTTAAGAATCGATATCGGTTCGTAAAAATGAGAATCGATTCATATCGAGAAATCGATATTTATTACCCAGCCCAACTGAAATGTACTTCAAACTCATGGAATTATTGAACATAACCCCATGAATTACAATAGGTAATAAATTGAAAAATAATAACACTAGAAAAAACATGCCACTTCTGTCCCATCTTACCCCAAGGGTCTACTTTTATCTTTTCACTTAAAAAACTTCGCAAATCTAAAATCAAGAATGTCTCCACAAATGTACACAAAAAACATTGTTGTTCAACATAATCCATTGTCACAGATTGCCATTTTCCAAAAACACAAAGTTAGATAATTTAACCTCAAAATGTTCATATTCAGATGAAATGACACAATTAATAAGAGCATTAGATGTTCTTTACAATGCTGTCTATCTGGGCAGCTCACTGTGGTTTGGAACAGAGCTCTATTGTAAGCGACTAATGATATGATTGCTATGTGTTTGCTTAACAATATAGCTAATCTATCAAGAACGGCATGTTTACACTTGGAGGTAGTCGTTTTGCCACTGAACTAACCCGATCTTTAACCCATTTCAGGTTTTGCATAGTATGCTATCTAGACTGCCTGATCCCTTACCTGATGTTAGCACTCGCTCATGAGCTAATAAGGATAACCACCATGGATATGATTGCTGAATATTTGCTGGCCAACTATAAAAAAAAAAAACCCAAAACCAAACCAAAGAAAGGACTGGACTGCCACTAACACCAGCTGAGCACTACTATATCATACTGGAGCCAGTGATGGTTACGTACCCGTGGCCTGTTTGCATCTAGAGCAGCAAGAAACAGCTTCGTTTTGCTGAGGACGCATGTGAAACTACTAACATTGAGCGTTTATGTTAACAGTGTTCAACAGTGGTTGCTCTTTATGAGTGGGGAAATGACTGTAAATAAACTAACTGTGCCTTGTAAATGTTAAATCGATGACACAGTGGGCTAAAGTTAACAGGATAACAGCAGTCATCAAGCTTGCACCTGATAACTTGCTTCTTGCTGAGCGCTGACGTTTCATTTTTCCACCTTCCATGATACATGATAGGCAACCCTCAGGTTACAAATGTAGTGTGTGCCATTAGTATATGCAAACATGAAGTTTTCGGTATGCGTTTTTCTTTCATTCTGGGAATTGTGATTTATAGAATTGTGCGATACCTCAACAGAGATCAGCAAATTTTTACACAAATGCATTCTTTTTACACATGTATGTTTGAGTAGTTCTAGTTATAGTCTAGGAGGAAAAATCCAACGCAAAGTTGTGGACAACTGCCGAATGGATTTAGTATTTGTTTAATATAGAAGTTTTCTTTATTATTATTATTATTATTATTTACACTATGTATAAATGAAGAGTTGAAATGACATGTTGGAACCCAAAAGCACATGCTCAGCTGGCCAAATAATATTTCCAAGCAGGGCCCTACCAGCCAGACCCTGAAACCTACGTAGTACCCATTCCAGCCCAGCCGTCGGAAGATATCGAGACACAGTCGCCAGGTTTACGAAACCAGCGTGGAAAAAGATCGCTATCAAGACAGGAAGCTGAAAGAATAGAAACATAAAGGGAAAGTGTATCTTCTGTACTGTCAAAAACTGCATTTAAATCCTGATCATTTAACACAGTCAAGTGGAGAGGCGGATTATTCAACTCTCATTTCCTCGTGTGCTTGCCGACGGTTCCACAATGTGTCTTTGCTTGTAACATAACTGCATTTTGTATTTGTTCAGTAATATGTCCTATAAACACTATGAACTGATTCCTTGCACATTTGAAAGTTGCAAAGTGTAAACGTGCTTGCTGCAGTGCAATCTTTTGTTGTTCTCTCTCTCTCTCTTTTTCTCTCAAGGTTCAACTTCCCTTGATTCTTAGACCTGGCTTTTGTTTTGTTATCCTAAACTGAATATTTATCTGTTGTATACCAACTCGCTCCAAAAGAGGAATTGCATGCCTGTGTTGTATATTTAGTAAGGACGTTTACAATCAGAATATAGTTGTTTTTCCCAGTGATATCAGTTGAAATGCAGTTGGAATTTGTTGCAAGTCTACGGACATAGAATAGCTTTTATCATGTCTGAATTGCACATTGTGAATTCCACAGCCTTATTTTCTTATTTATTTCTGAATCAGAAGAGGCATTTTTCAATAAAACTACTGAAAATGTTCAATTGCTGTTGTGATCTGTTCTTTCATGTTTACTTTACATTTACAATGACATTCAGTTCCTGAGTTCGATTTGAGGTAGAATGTAGGATTGTGATAGAATTGCAAATTACAATGGAATGAAGTTAAATTCAAAGAAACTTTTAATTAGGGATGCACAGATAAGAACATTTTGCCTGATACCGATAACCGATAATTCTTAATATTTGAAAGCCGATAACCGATATATCGGCCGATAAATCTTAATCCAAATTTTTGTAACATTTTTGAGAGCCTAATTTCAATAACAGAAGTCTCACCAATAAAAGCCATGTCTTAAACACACACTTATAATGTTCGATAACATCGTCCAATACCGATATGGAGACCGAAATATTGTGCATCCCAACTTTTCATAATCCATATACATTCATTTGAAATATCTTTGCAGAGTCAATATGATGTTTACATTTTCAGTTAATTTTGCCATGTACATAATCATGGTCAGTTGTGTTTTCTGATGCATATTAATGATATTGATGAAAATTAATTCATGATATTCTGATGAATATTCATGTCCAAGATCAGAAGGTCTGTGTTCATGTATAACAGGGATGTTATGGTATCGTCTTTAAAATAAAGTATCTTTATTGATATATATGGTGTCATGAAGAAACTTTAATAACCATGCAATTAAATTAGGTAATTTAAATACTATTACATCAACAACAACAAAAAATAAGTACAATGTTCTTCTTGCAAAACACTTTTGGTGCCACTGAGGTGTGTAAGGTTAGAGACAGGTTTGATGGATAAAGTTGTCAATGTTTAACAGGTATTTTTAAATATATATATATATATATATATATATATATATATATCTGTGTCTAAAAACTTGTATGTAAACGATAAGTGCATGGTATCAAATGATTAATTTAAATATTATTTAATCTAAAATTGGACCATAGGTTCTTTATAGTGAAAAAAGTTTCTTCAGATTGTTAAAATAGTTTTGAAGTTTTATGGGGAACCAAAATACATTAATTTATAAAGACAAAACCATTTTTCTGGGGTTACATCAGGAAGAAGTAGCTCTTTAAGGTAACAATTTCAGGCGACCTCCATAAAGCAGTGGAATTTGTACTTCCAAAGAAAACAATAATGTGGAGGCGTACAGATGTTCTTGTAAATGCCAAAGAAGTTCATCAAGATCCGTTTTGTTCTGCTTCATTAAAACTGCAGGTAATCATGGTAAGAAATCACTGTTTGTGCTCTGAGATTGATTTGACGCATTAAAGGCTCATTGTCATGACATTTCTGAACAGCTCGTCTTAAAAAAATCCATCAAAAGAACAGTGAGGAGATCTGAATAAAAGAAACAATTAGCAACTTGCCAAAAGTCTGGAATGCTGAATTATATAACTCTCCGTTTCCAATACTATCCTTGCTTTGACACTGTACATGTAAAAGCTTACATTTCAGTATTTTTCCATCAGATTTGAACTCTCCCATGCTCTTGTCACCTAGCCTGGCTGCACCCTCCTACGCACTTCCGCTCAATTTCATTTTCCTTCAGAACTAATGAAATGTACAAGAGTCTGGTTGAACCAGGCTAGTTGTTACCTACTGGGGCAAATATTTCCAAGCCATTTTGATCCATTTAGGCTAAAACCTTATATCCAAACCACCATGGGTGACCCATTTTTTTGTATTTCTGACAACATAAATTCACCATGAAAGTAGTGTTGAGTAACAGCAGCCGTAAGTCATTGAAAAGTCTCTTGGGACTTTTATGACCAGCCAATCCATCTTAAAAAACCCTTTTCAGTTGGTAAACATGGTGATATTTTTATGTGGGTGGAGCTTAGGTGGAGGCAGAACGATCCCTCTGGCCGCTTCACTAATGCTAGTTAGCAAGTTTTATTAGCTTGTTTTTTTTAACAATGACTGAAGAAAATCTGAATTTTTTTTCTTAATGTGTAAGGTCACTCACTGTCCAGGACTGTGATTGTTATTTCCAAAAGTTAATTTTAACGGATAGAACCAGATTGGCAGACCCATAGCCTTCACACACTCACTCAATGCATGGACGATCTGACAGGATTAAAGTTACGTTACCTTGGTTGAGTGGCCTGAATTCTACACCTACCTTCCGAAACCGATCATAAAGAGAAACTGAGGGCATATAAATCTTTAGATGCCTATATGGTCCTGTACAAGACTTGTGTGTACGATCCGCAATTCTGCCTAGCCAGGGCAGAGAAGACGACAATGTAAAGAGTGACATTACGGTGTGATTTTAATCATGTGAATATTTTCTAGAAATAAAAAGTCCAGATACAGCACATTCATTTTTCATTGATACTTGCACCAAACAACACAATACGATGATATTTAATAATAATAAAGTAATTTAAAGGATTAGTTCACTTTTGAAAAAACTTTTGCTGATAATTTACTCACTCCCATGTCATCCAAGATGTCCATGTCTTTCTTTCCTCAGTCGAAAAGAAATTTAGGTTTTTGATGAAAACATTCCAGGATTTTTCTCCATATAATGGACTTCAATGGGAACCGGATGGTTCAAGGTCCAAAAGACAGTTAATAACTGTTTCAGATGCAGCTTCAAATGTCTTTAAACGATATCAGACGATGAATAAGGGTCTTATCATGCGAAACGATCGGTTATTTCAAAACTTATTCCAAAAACGTAACTTTTCTAAGGACAAATGCTAGCCTTGCTCTATTCTGTGAGGCGCGTTTGCAACGTCACGTATTACGTAATTACGTTCAAAAGGTCACGGGCGACGTAGCCGAAAGTACAGAGTCAGTGTTTACAAGTTGAACGCATAGGTTGAACGTGCAAACTAGCTCAAACACCGTTTAAAAAAAAAGGAATTAAAAGGAAAAACAACGATGTCGGACGATTTTGATTCTGTACTTCCGGCTACGTCGCCCGTGACCTTTTGAACGTAATCACGTATTACGTGACGTTACAAACGCGCCTCAGAGAATATAGCAAGGCTAGCATTTGTCCTTAGAAAAGTTACATTTTTGGAATAAGTTTTAAAATAATCGATCGTTTCGCATGATAAGACCCTTATTCATCGTCTGATATCGTTTAAAGACATTTGAAGCTGCATCTGAAACTGTTATTAACACTATCTTTCGGACCTTGAACCATCCGGTTCCCAATGAAGTCCATTATATGGAGAAAAATCCTGGAATGTTTTCATCAAAAACCTAAATTTCTTTTCGACTGAAGAAAGAAAGACATGGACATCTTGGATGACATGGGGGTGAGTAAATTATCAGCAAAAGTTTTTTCAAAAGTGAACTAATCCTTTAAGCTCCTTATTATGTAGCCGAATCTGTGCTGGTTTATATTGGCCGCCTCCAGTTTTCACTTTTTTTTGCCTCCAGCTTGCACCCTGACGTAACTGTGAAGTCGGCGCAAAAGGGGTCTATTATTCACACAAGAACCATTTGTAAATTGAATGTGTCTGGCTTCCGGTTGCTTTTGGCTCGGGATATTTTCAATTGTACAAAGCAGTTCATTATGCTGCTTAAAATTGCAAACTAGCATTTCTTAACATATTATTTCAACATATTATGTTACGGTTTAAGACACTTTCTTCTTATTTCCCTATATGTATCAGAAGTCTGGCACATAATGAGAAACGTAATGTGGTTTACAAAGCAACAGGAATAAATAAAAAAAAATTGCTCTTTTCCTGAGAATTAAGCCACATGTCCTTCACAATGAAAATTCATCAAATTTTCAGCCGAAACTCTATAGCTACACCCTCAGTTTGTTGCTTGTTCTAAAGTCCCCCAAGGGTCTCCTGTTTTAATGGTGTTTCCTTGAATACATGTGCTCTCAATTAGAGCTGATTGTTTTATGTGGGCTGTTTTTCTCCATCTAAACGAAAAAAAAAATCCTTTAAATGCGTTAGCCACAGACGCTATATACCTCTTTGCACTTTCTCAACTCTTTCATCTGTCTCGAACGAAAGTGGAGAACTTTGATCGTTTCACCTCCTACTTTTATTTTTTTGTTCTGTCTAACTCAAAAAGAAACAGAGTACCACATTAGTGTGTAATTACAGTACTTTCGAAGCTTAGATAGGAAATGTTTAGTCGCTCAGGAGATTATGTCATAGAAAATGATTATCAAATCAGTTTACTGCACCACGGTTTATGCATCCACACTATAGTGCCATAGACCCCATAATTGTGCGTTTATGTTTCAGGGTAATTGCAGGTTTTTGAGTTCAAATATAGAACAAGAAGCCTGTGTAGCATGCCTTTAGGTTAAATATCTAGTTTGTTTAGCAGGCTGATAGGTCCTTTACATGCAATCTGCTAGAAAGCACATAATTGACCACATCTGCACAAGCTGACCGGCCTCTGCTGATTCTGCAGCATTCTTGCTCAACATTTAAATAGTCGAGTGTTTCGCAGGTCGTATGGATTTTTTTCACAGTGTGTGTGACAGTGTGTCAATGCTTGAGAGGGTGTGTCTGAAGCTTGGTGCTGATGCGACCGTCAAAGGCCCTGTTTACACCTGGTATTAAGATGCGTTTAGATCGATCGGATCACAATTAAACAATGGAAACACATTCACACCTGATGTTTTAATCCATCTCTTTTGTTCACTTTCAACCACTTCTGTCCTGATTTCTTCGAGGGGAGGATCTATAAAAAACTACACTAGCTCACACAATTTACAAATGAACGCAACCGGAAACGACAGACAAACATACATCATTCTTCTCTCACAGATGTAAAACCAGCCGAACACTGTGAATGTGTGTTAGAACATTGAGCTTGGTCCGTTTTTCATCTTCAAACCAAACTTGGGTCTCCAGTCAAAGTTTAAATCTCGTCTGGCTAGAGCTCTTCCAATTATATTTTTATACATGATACAAGGTTAGTAGCTGGAGAGTTTACGGTCTTTTGTGGCTGTTCGAACGCATTCGATCACATAAGCGTTTACACAACGCTATTTTTTTTTTTCCAACTACCTCTGAAAGTGGTCAAAGGTGGACAAGCTCAAAACGATTCAGACCCTGTTTACACCTGCATTTACTGAAGCATCATCCACTTATGATCTGATCGATCAAAACATCCAATTGACCAATCTCAATACCAGGTGTAAACAGGGTAACAACAGCCAATCACATTACTTCCAGCTTAGGGTATGTGCATCGCAACTATGTATCACACGAAATACGTTCTGAGGAAACTATTTTGCAAATCGCAATTACGTTACATGCCAACATATTGTGCTATTACGTTGGTCCTTAACCTAATACTATTGCAGTGCTATTACGTTTTTGCTGAACATAATACATCCAAAGCAGGTTTCTTTACTATTTATGCATAATCGTGGCATTAAAGTTTTGACTCTATTGCATTCAACTGTCATATCAATTAGGTTTTTATTCGCATTTATTAATATAATAGGCCAACGTTACTCATAAATATATTTACACAAAAAGCATTTTCTCCAATAAAACACAACATACTGATACATTCACAAAAGACATACATTTTATTAGCTTGATGTAAACCAAATCCTAGAATCCATACGTTGTTTGCAAGAAAAAGATCCAAATTCAGCATTTTATCCAGTGATCTTCATCTTCATTTCTCAGCAGCGACCGCAAACGTCAAAAGTTGCGTATACAAAGTATACAGATATCGTTATGATATGTAATATACATAAATAGTTAACATTTTGTAGGTTACGTTTAAATGTTGCAAATACGTCCATATTATACGTTTTAGCATTTATCCAAACGTACTAAACGTACGTTTCATACCTTTGAAAATAACGTATTAAACCTACGTATTAACAATGAGACATATTAGGTTAAGGACCAACGTAATAGCACTGCTTATATGTTTGCATGTAACGTAATTGCGAATTGCAAAATAGTTTCCTCAGAACGTATTTCGTGTGATACAGGGTTGGTGCATCAAGGCGATCTGATTGGCTGACTCCTGCGTTAGCACTTGAAAAGTTGAACATTTTCGAACTTCTGCTGCAAGCAACACCAGTGGCGCAACACAACGGAGCCGACAATGCAGTTCAGCAATGAACAAAGCGTTAAAGCTGTGTGAATGCACCGTCAGAATGCACCTCTGAACCCCTCCACCTACCCCAGCTCCACCTGCCTAGATCTGCTACAGCATTTATGGATGCGTCGGCATATTTTACATGCTCAGCATCTATACATACGCAGACAGTCTTACTTCTGAGAGTTGTCATGATCGAACTATGTGTTATTAGCAGTGATGGACACAGGAATTAAGAATTTTTAGTGTGTTACTATATTGAAGTAGTAGTACTTTATCAGAGTAGTTTTATTTTGGGAAAGTTTTACTTTTACTTCACAACATTCCAAAGCATAATATCATACTTTTTACTCCATTGCATTTCATAAAAACATGTCATTCCCTGTTATTTTGAAGAAGAGCTGATTCTTTTCAATTAACCTGCTAAATCGGTTCACAAAAAAATTGTGAATTGGATCTGTTCTCGAGTCAACAATATGTGTGATCAAAATAAACGTAAATCATATAAAAATAAAGGATGTTATAAGCATGATTTTTTTATACTGTGCAAATATGAAGAGTTCAGATGCAAAAGCCTCTAAGTGCCATTTGAAATTTTCTTCTAGAATGATCATTTTTATCAAGCTTGTATATTTAAGTTCAGTGATTTCACTTAAATGGCAATGATAATTACCTATTAATTGTTATTTAAGTGAAATTACTGAACTTAAATATACAAGTTTGATAAAAAATCATCATTAAAGAAGAAAATTTCAAATGGCATTTAGAGGCTTTTGCATCTGAACTCTTCATATGTTTAGCTTTGTGTTATGTGGTTTTAATAGAACAGAATAGAATAGAATAGAATAGAATAGAACAGACCTTAGCTGCATGGACAAATATAATACAAATAAAATGTATATGACATGGCATGGATAATTCACTCAAAATCTAGCCCATGTGTTGAGCTTCTCCCAGTGTGTGTTGTGGTGTGTTTCTCTTGGGAACGAGCACCACACGGAAACTTGCTACCACGAAAATTATACTTTCTCTGGGTGGGAGTTCAGTCATATTGTACAACTTTCTGTGACAAAAAAAGATGTATGATATTCCCAGTGTGTGTTTGAAATAAAAAGTTTAAACTTCAACGCTGTTAACCAAGTTTTCATGAGAAAATAAACAGAAACCAACATTTGGAACGAAACAACTGAGCTCTTTTGAGTGACAATCCATCAACTCTGTTTCTTTATAATGTTAGTCCCCCTGTAGTCAATCATTTTATCCCTTTAAACTCATCTTTGATCACAAAAATGACATTTTAATGTTTTTGTCTTGAAAAAAAAAAATCTTCATGTCCATGCCTTAAAATATATTGAATGTAACTGTCACGGTGTGAGATGGTGGAGTGCAGGAGTGCAGGCAGAAGGAATAGGAGGAGTCCAGATGAACGTGAAGATACTGATTTTAATCAAAATACAGGTAGGAGGACAGGGAAACTCCGGGTAACATACAACATCGACCGACAAGGACTGAATAAAACAGAGGGAACTAAATACACAGCTGAATCAAACATAACGAGGTGAAGACAGGTGAAACAGATGACGATGACGAGGAACAGGTGGCTGATGAGGGAGTGAACACGGGATAGGGTGACGAGAGGATCCTGGGAAGTGTAGTGCTGAAGACAAGACAGGATGGTGCAGACGAAGACTGTGACAGAACTCCCCCCTCCCGGGAGGCGTGACCTCACGCCGCAGAACAGAGGAAGGAGGGGGGACGAACTGGGGGCTGAGAGGGGTGTGGCCAGGGCGGAGCAGGCTGAGGACGTGACCAGGGCGGAGCAGGCTGAGGGCGTGGCCAGGGCGGAGCAGGCTGCGGGCGAGACCAAGGCGGAGTAGATGGAGGGCGAGACCAGGGCGGAGCAGATGGAGGGCGAGACCAGGGCGGAGCAGATGGAGGGAGGACCCCTGGTGGAGCCGATGGAAGCGGGGCTGACAACACCAGGGGGCCGACTGACAGGGGCGGAGCAGATGGGAGAGGGGACCAGGGTGAAGCAGAGGGACAGACGACTTTGGGTGCTGAGGAGGGACCGAGGGACCATGGTGACACCGTAGGCTCAGGTGACAGAAGTGACGGCAGGGGCACAGAGGGACACGGTGAGGTCAGAGGGAGTGAGGGCTGACGGGTGACTGGAGGGAGTGAGGAGTCCGACAGAACCGGGGGGGGTGACATGACGGGGCGGAGCCAAGGGAAGGAAGTCCAAAGGTGAAGGGAGGATGACGAGGGAACGAAGGGAGTCTGGAGGGTCGAGGGAGCCTGGTCGAGCTGGTGGACTGAGGGGCCATGGAGGAGCTGAGGGAGGTAGGAGCCACGGGGAAGCTGATGGGACAGAGGGCCGAGGAAGTGTCCAAAAGGAGGAGGTGTGAGGCGAAGGCCGGGGAAACACGGACCAGGCTGGTTTCGGGGAGCTGAAGGGCAGGAGAGCAGAGGGAGGACAGCTGAGAGGAGGCGGGAGAGGGAGGCTGGGTGGGATCCCGGTCTCTCGCGCTGGCTGGACGGTCCCTGGCGCTGGCTGGACGGTCCCTGGCGCTGGCTTGACGGTCTCTGGCGCTGGCTGGACGGTCTCTGGCGCTGGCTGGACGGTCTCTGGCGCTGGCTGGACGGTCTCTGGCGCTGGCTGGACGGTCTCTGGCGCTGGCTGGACGGTCCCTGGCGCAGGCTGGACGGTCTCTGGCGCTAGCTGGACGGTCTCTGGCGCTGTCTGGACGGTCTCTGGCGCGCTGGACGGAACCAGCAGTGAAGAGCATACAGTCTCTGGAGGGCTGGACGGAACCAGCTGTGAAGAGCATACAGTCTCTGGAGAGCTGGACGGAACCAGCAGTGAAGAGCATACAGTCTCTGGAGGGCTGGACGGAACCAGCAGTGAAGAGCATACAGTCTCTGGAGGGCTGGACGGAACCAGCTGTGAAGAGCATACAGTCTCTGGAGGGCTGGACGGAACCAGCAGTGAAGAGCATACAGTCTCTGGAGGGCTGGACGGAACCAGCAGTGAAGAGCATACAGTCTCTGGAGGGCTGGACGGAACCAGCTGTGAAGAGCATACAGTCTCTGGAGGGCTGGACGGAACCAGCTGTGAAGAGCATACAGTCTCTGGAGGGCTGGACGGAACCAGCAGTGAAGAGCATACAGTCTCTGGAGAACTGGACGGAACCAGCAGTGAAGAGCATACAGTCTCTGGAGGGCTGGACGGAACCAGCAGTGAAGAGCATACAGTCTCTGGAGAGCTGGACGGAACCAGCGGGGAAGAGCATTCAATCTCTGGAGAGCTGGACGGAACCAGCGGCGAAGAGCATTCAATCTCTGGAGAGCTGGACGGAACCAGCGGTGAAGAACATTCAATCTCTGGAGAGCTGGACGGAACCAGCGGTGAAGAGCATTCAATCTCTGGAGAGCTGGACGGAACCAGCGGCGAAGAGCATTCAATCTCTGGAGAGCTGGACGGAACCAGCAGTGAAGAGCATACAGTCTCTGGAGAGCTGGACGGAACCAGCGGGGAAGAGCATACAGTCTCTGGAGAGCTGGACGGAACCAGCGGGGAAGAGCATTCAATCTCTGGAGAGCTGGACGGAACCAGCGGTGAAGAACATTCAATCTCTGGAGAGCTGGACGGAACCAGCGGTGAAGAGCATTCAATCTCTGGAGAGCTGGACGGAACCAGCGGTGAAGAACATTCAATCTCTGGAGAGCTGGACGGAACCAGCGGTGAAGAGCACTCGAGCGATGGAGTGGGGCTGGTGACGTCATACATGGTAAAGGGAGATCCACATGACACCAGCACCCACTCCACATAGGCCACAAAGTCCCCTCGAGGCCCGTCTCCGGGCAGGCGTGCCTGGGTTTCAACGTTTAGGCCTGCCCGGAAGAACACACAGAGGCTTGTGTCATCATAGTGAACATGAGGTACCAAGTCCAAATACCTCTGTGTGTGGGCCTCGAGGGATTGATCCTCCTGCTCCAGGAGGAGTAGTTGTACGGCTGCTAAATCCATGTTTGGAGGTCGGTCGATCTGTCACGGTGTGAGATGGTGGAGTGCAGGAGTGCAGGCAGAAGGAATAGGAGGAGTCCAGATGAACGTGAAGATACTGATTTTAATCAAAATACAGGTAGGAGGACAGGGAAACTCCGGGTAACATACAACATCGACCGACAAGGACTGAATAAAACAGAGGGAACTAAATACACAGCTGAATCAAACATAACGAGGTGAAGACAGGTGAAACAGATGACGATGACGAGGAACAGGTGGCTGATGAGGGAGTGAACACGGGATAGGGTGACGAGAGGATCCTGGGAAAGTAGTGCTGAAGACAAGACAGGATGGTGCAGACGAAGACTGTGACAGTAACTCTATACTCTTGCCTCATTTAGTATGTGTGTTTCAATGAATATGCAAATGATCCCACTCACTCACACAGCTCAGAGATCCACTCGTTACAAGGTAGAGTGTGACGTCAAAGACACCAGCGATTTCAAACCATGTTTTTGAGTCTGTGTTTGGTTCACTGCAGTTTTAAGGAGAAAATCCTCAGCAATGCTGTCGACTTATGGTTTGTCTTAAAGCATATTAAAAACACCACAGAGATGTATAAACAACATTAAAAGCTGGATTTTCAACACAGGGGGACTTAATATTTCTGGCAGGGGCAGTGTTAATGTGAAAATTGCCAATAAATAAAGTATAATAATAATACATTTTATTTGTATTGCACTTTACATTTTAGCAATCTCAAAGTGCTACAGACCATATGATAATATAATTAAAAACTCAAAATCAATAATAAGTTTAAAAGAGGTAATAAAATACATTTAGTTAAAAGCTTTTTTAAAAAGATACGTCTTTGGATTTTGTTTAAAAACGTCTGTAGTCTGTGAGGCCCTCAGGTGATCAGGGAGGGCATTCCACAGCTTCGGCAACGCGGTCTCATCCCAAGACGTCATATAACTGACGTTTTGGGACGTCTTTTGACCATACGTCAATATTCGCCTTTTTAGGGCCCCCTTAAACGTCGGTAGATGAGGTTATGGGATCCTAACTCTACCCCAGACCTAAACCTAACCCTAAACCTAACCCGTCACCTAACTGACGTTAAAGGTAAAGCGTCAGTTGTATGACGGCCCGGGATCGCCATCTACCGACGTTTAAGGGGGCCCTAAAAAGGCGGATATTGACGTATGGTCAAAAGACGTCCCAAGACGTCAGTTATATGACGTCTTGGGATGAGACTGTGTTAGCTTCGGAGCAGCCGATGAAAAGGCCCTACCACCCATGCTACAGAGCTTGGTTCTGGGGACATGAAGGGTGTTTGTGTTTGCAGACCGGAGAGTGTGTGAGGAGCTCTGATCAGTGTTGTAGTACTCGAGACTCGGACTCGTCTCGGTCTCGAGACCATATTTTAATGGTCTTGGTCTTGTCATGGACTCGTGTCCATTTGGACTCGGAATTGACTCATACTCGAACATTTTTTTTTTTTAGGACTCGGACTTATTCCCGAGTCCACTCGAGTCCAATTGTGTGAATGAGCGTATGAATGGGTGAATGTGAGGCAATATGTAAAGCGCTTTGGTGGCCATTAGGTCTATGAAGGCGCTATATAAATGCAGTCCATTTACCATTTACCATTTAGGTAAAGGGGGGCATGTCCATGAATGCACCGGTGGGTGAGGAGGGAAACCTTATATTCAATTCTGAGTGGGACAGGGAGCCAGTGAAGAGATTTTAGGATGGGCGTGATGTGATCATGCTTGCGCACCCTCATCAGGATCCTGTTCTGGATGTATTGAAGCCTCTGGATACTTTTGCCAGAGATCCCGATGAGGAGTGCATTACAATAATCCAGCCTGGAGGACACAAAGGCATGGATGAGCTTCTCTGCATCTGCCAGGTTAAGTGTTGGACGGAGTTTGGCAATGTTCTTGAGATGATAAAATGATGTCTTACAGGTGTTTGATGAGGTGTCAAAGGTGAGTTGAGAGTCCATTTTAACACCCAAATTGGTGACAGATGTGGAAAGGGCGATGTTTTGGCTCGAAAAAGTGATACTGCTGATGGTGGAAAAGCGGAGCTGATGGAGTGTGCCAATTAAGATGGCTTCTGTTTTGGAACTATTTTGGAACTAGTTTGGAACTACTACTAGCTGTAGGAAATTGAGCTTCATCCACTCCTCTATCTCCTCCAGGCAGGTATTCAGTGTGGATGCTGGCAAGGGGGCAGAAGAAGTGGGGGTTGTCCTGAGATTCAACTGTGTGTCATCAGCATAACGATGGAATGATATACCATGTCTGCTAATGACTTTGCCAAGAGGCAGCAATGTAAATGGAGAAGAGTGTGGGGCCCAGCACAGAGCCCTGAGGGACACCGCAGGTGACATTATGAGTGTGTGATTTGGCTTTGCCCAGGGCGACATACTCAGTTCTGCCGTTCAGGTATGAGTTAAACCAGTTGTAAACATTTCCTGAGAGTCCAATGGTGTATTGCAGGCGGTGAAGGAGGATGTTGTGGTCTACTGTATCAAAAGCAGCTGTTAGGTCTAGTAGGACGAGTAGAGAGGGAGAACCAGTATCAGCTGCCATCAAGAGGTCATTTGTGATCCTGACCAAGGCTGTTTCTGTGCTATGGCCAGGGCGGAAACCAGACTGAAACTTTTCAAACAAGTATATAATGAGTGAATACACCACTAGAATTCACTTATCTCATTCACTTGTGCTCAGTGAAAGTGCTTTACATATAGCACTTGTATTGATTAAGTTATCCAATATTCCAGAACAAAGCTAAACCATTTGATCAGGGGTTCATTTGGCAGAACATTGATGTCAGTTCAGATTAAAATCTTTCTTGTGGTTCCATATGAGCAGTTAATATCAGATCGCATCAAACACATAACATCTCATCCCTGATCTCATATACATCAGCAGCCAGAGAGAGCAATGGCAGTCCTGGTTTCTTTGTTTGCTCTGGCTGGAGGCTATTTTTCTGAATTCTTGATGCAAACCAGATAGTTTTATAGAAGACATGATGTTTTAAAGCATAGCTGAGATCAAAGCATTATAAGCCTCCATAACCCATTTTCAGAGGAACAAATAATGACTTGCCAGGACAAGCTATTGCTATACACAGGGTTATGATTTAAACAAGTCTGTTCCTCACAATATTTGTGCTACACACATTTCTGTGACTTGTTGAGGAGAGTGTGCTATTACTTTTCTTAAAATAGGCTAGACTTATGATTATCATTTGGTAGACAATAAAACAAGTTTGTTGTTGTTGCTGCTGTTTTTTTAAACCCACATTTATAACATGTATATTAACTAGAAAATCATAAAGGCTTAACCAACACACTAGATGCAAACACTGCTCACTCAATTTCTTCCGAAAATATACAAATCTATTGGTATTACAACCTCCTGATGTTCAATAGACATGACAGATATACTTTTCTTTTCACGTCACATTTCACACAGCTTTTCGCTGGCGAACCTTTTAACTATAGGGATAAAATAGAAACTGTATGATCATGCCATGGCCGATTTGAGCCAGCTGGCAGTCTGCTGAAAATTCCTTAGGATTTAATCATGGCATCATGGGTGAATCATGGAAGAACACGAGGGCAGAGGGTAGGGAATCTAGCAGCATTTGATATATTTAGTTTTGACAGTGAGGTAAATCTTTTCTGCTTAACTTTAAGAATGTAAATGAACAGACAGTGCTGAGCATAGCAACATGAATATTATAAAACCCAAAACTGAAATTCCATCATTAATTTACTCACCCTGATTCTTTCATTCGTGGAACACAAGGCTTAATATATAGCAGAATGTCCATGCTACTTCTTACAATGTTTTAATAAGCCATACATACGTTTTTTCTTCTTCTTCCCACTCCTTTTCGAATATGTACATTGACAAGAGTTAAAAAAAAGTCTTTGGCTGTAACTATTGTTAATTAAAGCAACACTATGCAACTTTTTCAACCTTTATCATATTTTTCCAAAACCCTTGAGATGGTACATCGAATTACAGTAGGTTGAATTACAGGTCTGCCATAGCCTGACGTGGTCTGTATCGCTTTTACTGGCACTCTGTAACATCGAGGTACAGGTAGGAACCAGAGCACAAAAAGAACTACAAAACGGCATACATCACTTCCCCCACTTCCTAATATTCCGACGCGAGAGCCCAGTGAGCATTTTTTCCCCCCTCTGTATGTTGTCATGGCTGAAGCAGCAAGTAAAACCAAGAAGCCAAAGGTTTTGTCAGAGGACAGTAGAAAGAGAAAAAGGGAGAGTGACTAAAATAAAAGGCTTGACGAGGATCAATATTGGTCCAGCTTTTGCTCGCTGGGGTGAGCCAAAGGAGGAGGAGGGGTGCCCGACTGATCCAAGAGGTCCTCGCTCCTAAAGGTAAAATTTTGGGGGTATGTATACCAAAATGAGTGAACGAGTGATTTTTTTATACTAATACTATTTTAAAAACACTCATTTGTAATATTACTCCACAAAAACGTAATTAAGTCCCCCGACTACGGTCCGGTGCATCAATCTTCCCCCGCCTAGTCTGAAACAGAGCGTGCTGGCAATCAGTTTACCGTTGGTAATGTGTTGTGTAGCTTCGTCCCTCGATGCATCCAATGTAGACTGCATTGCTTTCCTCTGAGGGTGCTCAACAAACTCAAGCGTCCCCGTAGAGCCGGGTCAGGCAGCTCGTGCCGGCAGACGAGAAAATATATGGATTACTGAGGTTGGTAGGGGCTACATCTTGCTAGTAAATAATACATGATTAGACGGACAAAATAATCGATCAGAATAACTATCCTATGTCTGCAGGCTGATATTAATGTTTGTTTTTTATTTTTCTGGTGAGAGTGTCTTGCCTCAGGCTATAATGCAAATCGATTTTTTAATTTTGCAGATTCATTGCAGGTTGATATTATAATATTGACGATATGGCTATTATCTACCACACAAACATTGAATTAGCATATCCATTATGTAAAACAGTAGCCACTAGCCAATAGGTTAACGTTACTATAAAGACGCTGGCTTGTAAACGTGAGCTACGCAATCTTTTGACGTTTGATAAAAATAAAGCCCATGACACTATATTCATAAGACATGCTGAAATATATGCCAATGTACCTGGGATGAAGACATTTCACACGCAACACTGGAGTCTGCCCAAGATGTGAGAACTCCTTCCTTCTACAGAGTTCAGGGGTATCGGCTTGTCAACAAATACTCCCTATAGGCGCTTTTCCACTGCATAGTACGGTACGGTTCGGTTCGGTACGTCTCACTTGTGGTGCTTTTCCACTGCATGGTACGGTACAGTACGGTTCGCTTCAGGTCGCTTTAAATGGTACCTGGTCTGTTGAGGTTCCAAGCGTACCGTACCGGTACTAAAATGTGACGTGAAACACAGATCACTGATTGGTCAGACAGAATCGTCATTCCCTGCGTCACTACTAGCGTCATTGGATTTGCGACACGAGACACGAGACACTTTTTTAGCAGTATTTTTGTTTTACTGCCATCAGCCTCATTTTAAACACATTTTTCCGTCTAGCAGTTAAAAACAACCACATACCGAGAATCAGGAACACCATCCCCTCGATAGTCTCCATTGTTCCTGTGTTGTGGGTTTGAAAATGTGGCGCTTTTAAGGTGATGTCATGGCAGTAGAGGCGCGCGCAAATATCGATCAGTCCCACACACTTTGAAGGGGTACTACTGCGGTGGAAACGAAAAGCGATCCGAACTGTTCCGCGCCGAGTCGAAGCGTACTGAGCCGAACCGTACCGTACTATGCAGTGGAAAAGCGCCATTTGTAAACATGACAGATTTAACGACAGTAGTAGAAGTTAATACTGTTTCCCAACTGTAGGGGGGCCCCAATTAGCCTGGTTCTACCAGACTCTCGTACATACATTTCATTTGTACAGAGAGTCTGGCCTCCCTCAATTGAGAAACGTTTCCTTCCTTGTAGGCGGGTTCACTATTAAAGTTCAAATCTATTGGATCTGCCCAGAGTCACTCACGATCTGCCATAGCCAATCGCTAATGTGTGGTCGTGAGTGACGTATGTCATGCGCCGAAACGGCTGGAAACAACCATAGACAGTAAAAGAAACAACAAGTCCGAACCCCGAATGATCAGAGGATTAAATTTACAATAGGATTTCAGTCAACGAGAGCTGCAGGTTTTGTTAATCTAGGAACAATTATTAATTCGAAATGTAAATTTGACATGAAGGACAGTGATTATTCAGTCAATGCTGTAAGTTACAGTGAATGATCAGTCTGTCTGCAGATGTGTAATAAACAACAATTTTTCATATTACGTATTTTTGTTTCTTAATTACCTTAATTATGGTCTTCAAAGTATGTTTTTGTACATTTTTATATGGCATTTAGTTGTTTTTTTTATTAAAACAAATTAACCATTGACATCTAAAACTGAAAATCAAATATAGTCTCCAAAGTATGGGTTTTCAAATTTTTATTTATGACAATTTTTTTTTTTAAATTACAACCAATTTGTATGATTTACAACATGTAAAACTGAAACACCAACCTCCTGCACGAGTGCACAAAGGGGCTCAAAATGTTCATCACAAGAATCAGTAAATTTATAGTTGGGAATCTGAGCGACTGACATGACTCCTGAGCGGATCTTCAACAATAGTTTAGCAGCCAGGACTCGGGGCTTCCGAACACCGCGAACACCAGGCTAAAGTCCAAAATGTCACGGTCATTGTGCACGAGCTGCCCAGCACAAACTTCCAACCTTTCTGCCTCCTTCACTTGGTCCTCCGTTGTGCAACAAGAGGTGAGACGACAACAATCCGGCTTTAAATTCTGTATATTCGGCAGTTTCTTTTCCAACAACGGACCGAATAGCTTTTCTCACGTCTTTCTCCGCTGCCATTACTGCACTCAAACTGACGCACTACATCAACGTCATCGTTCTCAGCCACTCCCTCTATTCGCTGATTGGTCCTACAAAAAATTGATTTCTGGAAACCTAAGGATATGGAGCGGTCCCAGACGCAGTACTGAAGGAAAATGAAATTGAGCGGAAGTGCGTAGGCGGGCGCAGCCAGGCTAGGCCCCAATAGCAAAATTTCAAAAATAACAGAATGCTGCTTTAATCTTTTGGTGTTATTCCTGGTGTCGGGCCTCATGTGGCTGCAGTAGTCTACATGCACCATTGCTGTTAATCAAGCTAAAAATTCAACTGTGGATCCGCACTTGCAGTACAAATCCAGTACAAAATCCAGTACAAAATGTATATAATGTAAATCGGCACCTGTATAACTGACGGTTGTCCCAGCCAGATTTACTTGTTTCATTTCTCTAAAATTGAATTTCCAACTAAAAATAAATATTTTGTTCATTTATTCAGACCTTATTATTCTGGGATAATGAACAACTGACTGTACATGACCCCTCACTGTGTAAGAACAGGCCCCACCATTTCCTTTAAATTCAACATCATTGTCTTGTATATAAGATACATGAACATCTCCCCCATTCTACTTTATTACTGTATAACTGAAATTGCTGTACATATTGAGAAAGAGGATTTCAGAAATAAATCAACTCATGCATTCTTCTAACAGATGGGTATCACCCTTATAAGGCAAGAAAAATTCTGAGTGTTGAAGTAGCAGGACCACCGCTTTATTTGGTTGAGACATTATGTCTCTTTTGGGACGTCTGGAGCATTTATTTGAGAAACTTGTTGGTCACTGGCCAAGGGCAAGCACGGAAAACGTACTTCACTCATTAAAAAAAAAAAATCGTTTTACTTCCCATGAAAGATATAAGATTTATTGTTCTATTATGTTAACATTACAATCACAGGCATTTTTCCCACGTACCATTAATTTGGTAATTAGGACTTCAGTAGTCTGTCTCAACAAGATTCATTGTGTAATTTTACAAAACCGCTGCCATTACTGTTAAAGTCTTTATTTGTATAGTTTTAAAATGCTTTTTAGGGGTCCGATGGAGATTCTCCACATTCCAGCCAATAATGGATTCATTCAAACATGTTTACAGAACCTCACACTGTTTTTTTTTTTACATATATTGTTACAATAAATTTTAATGTGTTTTTTTTACACCTGAACTTCTAAGTACTCATGTACTACTAAATATGTGCACTTTTACTCAATTACATGTTTAAAGCAAATATTACCCCTAACTATTTAATATGTGTCATATGTGTTTGTCTGTCTGTCTTACAGAGTTAAAGTCAAATTGCACTCCAATGAATCTGAAATAACTTTTGAAACTAATGAAATGCATAGTATAGAAATGCATAGTATTTTTTTTTATATCAAGTATACTGTATAAATGTACTCAGTGTCTGAGTGCATTTTGCCACTGTAAATCAGTTCTGGTTCTCATATTCCTCTGGTTTTCAATTCAGTTCAATGGGCTTTATGCCCAGCTACACTACTTCCTGAACTTCAGCCAGCTCCTTGTTTCCTGTCTGCAGTTATTGGCCAAATTGATTAATCCAGGTGTGCCTGACCTCAGTTGTCATGGCAACAATAATCAGACACACCTGAATTAATCAATTTGGCCAATAATGACAGACAGGAAACAAGAAGCTGGCTGAAGTTCAGGAAGTAGTGCAGCTGGGCATAAAGCCCATTGAATTCAAATTTATTTGTATAGCGCTTTTCACATATTGTTTCAAAGCAGCTTTACAGAAAGCGCATTTCAGAAATGTACATGGAAAAATACATTTAGTTAATCATGTAAAAATTTAGGGCATAACATATCACCGGCGTTAAGAAAGTCATCTGTAGTTTTAAAAAAATTACATAGGCTACTGGTGTCCAGTTGTAGTTGTATGGACCAACATTAGGCCATCACACTCCTGTTATCTTTAATCTGTTTGTGCACTGATAAGTCTGCATCATAACAACATCACCCATAACAGCTTCCGTCATCTGTTTGCCAAATGGAAAACATTACAGTGATGTTCTGCTAAATGAATCTGGTATGTGCTGGTCATTTTGTGGCTGCCTCCCTGTTTGCCTGGCTTTAAACGTTGAGGGAGCTGTGAACTAATTGAGGGAGTAATGGGAAGTCGACTTCTAGGCCATGGCTAGCAGTCAAACAACTCTCAAGAAGCACTTTTCCTATTCTCTCCTTTCTTGTCGAGTTTCTCAGTTTCACCTCCAGAATTCAACCCATGCTGCTTGACATCAGAGGGTCACCAAATTTCCTCAAATTTTGACAATTTTGGCCTCTGTAACTTGCATGCATGATCTCAGTTTTTGGAGCACTCTCACATAGCTGTTCCCAAGAAGATGTGCTGAGAAAATGTGTTTTTATTCTTTTGGCATAATTACAAATGAAGAATTTATTTCATTTGGAGTTTATGATCATGTTGGGATCATGTTATGGTATTGCTTATGTTCCAATGCAGTTTGCACAATGTTCTCTAAAAGCAATGATGGGATGACCTGAACATAAAAAGGCACTGAAAGAACACATCCTAAAATAATTGTGCCCAATTTTAGCCTTATGAAGCGTGAGCCTTGACATAAACTACAGTATGTAGTATAGCAGATGACACATTGATTTTTCCCTGCCTTTTAGATCACTTCTGGTGTCAGCAGCTTGGGAAACATTATCTCACATGGGATGTTTGGCTTACACGATTGGCTCGAAACAACCTATCTGCACAACTGAGCTGCAGTTTTCAGTAAATAACAACATATGGCCCAGTCATTGAGTCGTTGAATTACCACAATGACACATTTATGGTGTTTTTTGGAGCTTTACACAGTCACTGTAATGGATGGCTCAGTGGTCAGAGGGAATAATTTCAAACAAGCTGGTCAGAGGTTTGGTGGATCCCAAAAAGGTGCCTGGTTTATTACCATAAGAATAAGAATTACCATAAGAATGAGGATTTTATTTTGTTTGTATTTGGTCACATACTGGAATACAAATAAAAAACTCCAACAATGTGTTTGTCTCCCATGACTCTTTCCATTGCCCCTGTTTTACTCCCTGACTGAGGAGAAGCTCGGCACAGATGCACTGGAGCACAGCTGGCCGTGGGGCCTCCGCAAGCATGCAATTGCCCCAGTGCATGCTTGCACAGACACTGGGAGATCCCACCCTTGGGCGACCCCCATGAAGAAAGACCTCAGAGATGGGGCACCCTCTCCCACCCATGTCCCGATCTATGGAACCTACATTTGTGGCTTCTTGAAGGGATGAGGCAGGTTTGAGTACCCTACCACCTCAGGTGGTGGCTACCATCTGTTCCGCTAGGGCCCTGTCTACTCGACACGTCTATGCGTTGAAGAGGTACCTCTTTGTCACCTGGTGTTCTTCTTGCAGAAAAGACTCCAGAAAATGCCCGACCGGGTTCGCCTTCTCCTTCCTCCAAGAAGAGTTGGAGAGAAGGCTTTCTCCTTCCACCCTTAATGTCCCCAGCTCTTTGTCTGTTATGGTGGAAAGCTGAAGGGAAAGACTCTTTTTTTTCTAAGCAAAGGTTGTTTCACTGGATAGTGAATGCCATTGCTTTGGCATACCAGCAAGGCCTACCATGTCCCCTTCAGGCACACTTCAGATGGAATTAACTTCTGACTGTTCCAGCCCCAGAGTTCAAGTAGCCGTAATGTGTGCGGCAGCCCACTTTTGTGTTGGCTAGGTACCTCCGTGTGCATGGTTCCCCCCTTTGGGAGACCCCCACATGTGAATTTCCACTGTAAGCTTCTCCGAAGCGTGTCTTTCCCTTAGCAAGCCACCTTGCCACCCCTGGGGTTTTAAGATTCCACCCTGCGGGCTGGATACCCCAGTGTCATATGAATGTGTATTCTGTAAGTCTTCCCTTCGGGCAGCCATTGTTTCCACTGAGTTGTGCTTCCCAATGTATCTTGGTATTCCTGCGTTAAGCCTAGCCCTTCGTCGGTGCTAGTCTCATGACAGGGAGTTCAGGGCACTGGAAAACAGCCACTGTGGCATGATTGAATTGGGACACCCATTCGTCAGTCACTGACTTAACTCGGAGTGACTGAACCAAAGGGAACATCTCAGTTACGTATGTAACCCTCATTTCTCTGAGGAGGAAACAGAGACGTTACAACCTCCTGCCACAACCGCTTTACCGCTGGAACAGCTGAGAGTTCAGTCTTGGCTCCTCAGCATAACATAATCCAACATTGCTGTGTGATGCTCCTTTTATACCCACGTGGTGAAACGAAGTTGCTCTATGCATATTCCGCAGACCCATGGCATTGTATTGCCATTGGCTCGTTTTGTAAGAACTTGAAGATGATAGGTTTCATATTGAATCCCCCATTCGTCAGTCACTGATGTAACGTTCCCGTTCCCTCCTAAGGGAATGAGGGTTACATTCGCAACCAAGAGGTTTCCTATTTATAAGAGCTAGCTCCACCCTCTGCCGGTACCAAATAGACAAGCAGGGACCATACATTCAATACATTATACTCAAAAGTAAAAAAAAAATAACGAACAAATAACCAATCTGTGTAAACCCATGGCTACTTAACCACACTATGGGCCCTATCTTGCACCCGGCGCAAATGACTTTATACACTGACGCATTTATCATACCTATTTTGCACGCGCGCAAAGCGGGTTTTTTTCCTCCACAGACGCACGTCGGTAAACTAGGAAATGAACTGGGCGGGTTGGCGCAAAAACGAGGCGTGTGTCGCCGCAAACAATTCCTAGTGCTATTTTGCAGTTCCAGAAAACAATTGCGCCAATGACCAGAAAAAACCTGGTCTAAAGTCAGTGGCGCGTTGCGCGTTGTTCAAAATCCTATTTTAAGTGTGCATGCTTGGCCATAATACAGAGAGTAAACAACGCGCATACACTGTAGATGATTCTCTCAGCTACACAGATGCATTTTACTTTTTGCAAATGATACATTATTATAAGAAAAAATTGTATAAACAAATCATTGTTGTGTCCATGATGATGGGAAAAATAGGCATACAACTTACACATTTACCCAAGTTATTATATGCATGTTTAACTGAAGCTAATTTGGGTGGGTTTGTCCCTTCTCTTTCTTTTACGGCCCTGACGAGAACATCGATCTTCTCGGCTGTGAACCGATTGTGAAGTGCGTCTGGTAAATGCGCCGTTAAAATAGAAATGTGCCATGGAACAAGCGCACCTCGTTCATCACACTCTTAAAGGGAATGTGATATGACGCTCTTATTGGTTTATTTCCGTTACGCCCAAACCACACCTATGAATAATGAAGCTACTCCAGACCAACCCCTTTTAGATTTGCGCCAGGCGCAAGAGGCATTTATCCCGCCGGGAAAATAGCAACAGCACCGGGATCCGCCCACAAAGTTACTAGCGCTTTGCGCTTTGACACTTGTGTTTTAGATCGTTAAAATAATGCCTTATATAAGACAAATGATTCTATTCAACTCACTGCTATTCACCCTCACCCCCCAGACAAAACAAAAAATGGTTCAGTCCAATTGGGGTGTATGGCAATGCTATAACACAGTTTCATCTGAATGTGATGGTGCAGAATGAGACTGGAAGGCCAACAGCCAAAAAAAAATTTTAAGGGGGATTCACATGAGAAATAAAATTCTGACTAAAATTAAACTGGGTTGTGACATTTTTTTAAAGGAATAACTGAATTGAATAAAATGTTGTAAGAACCCCCCCAAAAAACAACAACATAGTATCAGACTAATTTGAAATAGGCAAAACTATTACACAACACCATGCTGATTTATGAGATGGTAAATGCTGGCATAATCAGGTAGTGATGTGTGCATGTGTGTCCAAGTAATTTGTATGTGTCCATGTAATAATAAAATAAAGAGATTCCATGAGGGCTATTTCACACATTAGAAAGCTTCAAGTCTACAGAAAGTCTTGCAGTGCACAGTAAGCTAGCAGGTTGTGACCTGAAACACAAATGCTTTGATTCTTTCAGTGTATAATTGATTTAGCTATGACTCCTCCCTATAAATGTTAGATATCTTGGCCTCTGATCATGTTGTTTGGTCCACTAGGCCAAGTTTACAACTGAACCAATTTAGTGCGGCACCCAGAGAGTTCTGCCTCCCTGTGTTGGCTGTACTACTCACTGAGTGTTGTGAAATCTGAGAGTTTTCTGTCTTTGACGCATCAAATAGTTCATAAAAAAATTGTAAAAAAGAATCCATATGTATCGAGCAGTTTCTAAAAAAAGAGACATGACACTTTATATGACGAACAGATTAAATTCAGGCTTTTATTCAACTATAAACATTGCAGAACATAAACAGAATCTCAAACTAATCTGCTTGATGCATGAGAACAAACATCATTGGTTATTGCAGAAGCTCAAACGTGCTGTGTAACAAGAATGAACCTCACTGGTTTTTGCAGAAGCTCAAACTTGCTGCTTAACACGAGAGTGAACCTCATTGGTCTTCTTGTAGGAACTCAAATAAATGTGCTGCGAAACATGAGAATGAACCTTGTTGGTTCTTTCTGAAGCTCAAACGTGCTGCGTAACACGAGAATGAACCTTATAGGTTCTTAGAGAAGCTCAAATGTGCTGCGTAACATGAGAATGAACCTTATTGGTTCTTGCTGAAACTAAAACGGGCTGTGCAACACGAGAATGAACGTCATTGGTTCTCGCACGTCAAGCAAACATACTGTACTTGAGCTTCCATTTACCACATCTGATGTGTGAGTTGATGAATGTTTATAGGTCAGTGGTAGTTGTGTAGCTGTCAGTGGAGGGACAGAAAGCACTCATATTTCATCAAAAAGATCTTTATTTGTGTTCTGAAGATGAATGAAAGTCTTACGGATTTGGAACGACATGAGGGTGAGTAATTAATGAGAGAATTTTCATTTTTGGACAAACCCTTTAAAATTAATTTTTCAAGTACTTAGGATGTTAAATTGTTTAAAATGTGAAAGGTAAATATGAATAGCATTGTCACAATGTGTGATAATCTGACATAGCCATCCATAAAATGTCTATAAGCAAGAATTGTTGCTTATTTTAGGATATATAGCTTTTCTTTTCTTTTCCACAGTTCTCAATTATTTTACAGTTTTTTACAATCACTTTGTTACTATTTTCAGAACCTTGATGTCATTTTTCACAACTCTAGACACAAAACTCACAACCAATGATCAAAATTCACATTTTTCAAAACTTCAACCCATTTGTCTATTGCTTGGATACAATACACATACAACTTACATCATTTGTTCATTCAACATAAATCATCTGTTCAATATGACACAACTTAACATCAAAGTACTACTATTTCAAAAGGCAATTCACACATTACATTTCAAATGAGTGTCTATTCATTTCCTTACAATGATCTAACTATCAATTGATACAACTGCTCAAAATGAAAAAGTAACTGTTGCATTACTCTTACTGTAATGTAGTTGTATGGAAACAGACACACAATTGTCCATGTTTACAGTAAATCATGAAAGTTTCAAGATAAGAGATTCATTAACACCAATCACCGTGGAGCATGAACCAATTAGGGGCCGTTCACATATCGCGCATAAAAACGCGTAGAAAACGCTAGGCGCACGCGTTCTCCTTTTTCCAAAGAAGCGCTAGGGCGGTTGCACTCCGGAGGCGTCTGTCGTTGCTAAGCAACCATCAGCTGCGCTCTCCATTACATGAAGGAAATTTCAGCAATGGATTTCCACCACCGAAAAACCCTTGCTGTAACTCTGTTACAAGATTTATTTACTCAGAAAAGTAAAAAAAAACGCCGCAGTGTTTGGGTGCACCCCATAGGCTACTACAAAAACGCAAGAACCATGGGGAATTTCACCAGATGATTCAGGAACTCCGCCTGGACAATGGGAGGTTCAAAGCCTATTTCAGAGTGGACAAGGACCAGTTTGATTATATTTTAAGAAGAGGTAACAAAAATGGCGAGAAAGCTGATTGGTTGGTTCGTGTCACGTGACCTACGGTGCGCTTGCGGCATTCTGAAAAGTTGAGATGTTTTTATCTCGATGCGGCGCGGACGCGCCTGGAAAAAACGAGCGCGTCGCACCGCGACCGCGTCGCTTCCATTATGAGCGCGCATACCGCGCGCCTACATTTGAAATAACGAACTTGAGCGCGCAAAAGACGCGATATGTGAACCGGGCCTTAGACTACAATATCCATGGATGTAGCCTACAGTAATATTTTTATGTATTGCTTAATCAGACACTGTGTCTATGGTCCCAATACTGTACCACCTTTTCAGACTATTTACTCTAAAGTATTTACAGTACTGCACTGTATAGATGCAGGCCCTTGTAATTGCTTGTAATTGTCCAATTCTGCCAACTCGTTACTGATGATTGAGTGCACATTGTGGAATGAGTATATAAAGAGTTGATTGGGATCCAATTGCAAGAGCATAGTGATAGGTAACATGGAGCCAGCAGGTGATCCAGGTCACAATGGAGGTCAGGCTGTGGTGGGAGGAAGACGAGGAAGACGTGTTGGGCAAAGGAATGGTAGAGGACAGGCACCCCTTCTGAGAGGTAGTCGTGGGCCTCGTTTGAGAGGAGTGGGGGAACGTGCTAGAGGACAGGCACCCCTTCTGAGAGGTGGTCGTGGGCCTCGTGTGAGAGGAGTGGGGGAACGTGGTAGAGGACAGGCACCCCTTTTGAGAGGTGGTCGTGGGCCTCGTTTGAGAGGAGTGGGGGAACGTGGTAGAGGACAAGGCCACGGACCAAGACAGTGGCAGCGACAGCATAGAGTGTCCAATGAAATTTGGGCAATAGTTGTAGACCATGTCATAAATCATGGCATGACAATGTCTGAGGCGGCTACAATGGTACAACCAAACCTCAGAAGGTCAACCGTGGCCTCAATAATCAGAACTTTCTGCAATGAGAACCGGTAAGTTATCAGCATGCACTAAACATTATGCTACTCTCAATTGTCAAATGACTGCAGACCAATTAGTCTGGTAGGACCTGCATCTGAAAGATATATTTTTTTAACCTAGTTTTTGTAATCCTTAAGGTGTCTAGAAAAGGAATTTTGATGTTCCCCGCGCAAATTCTTGTCCAATATGTGATTTTTTGAATCATCTTTTGTGTCCGTGCTTCATTTTTGGCTGCGGAAAATGAAAACTTTAAATCAACATAGAATCTCAACAATACATCCTACAGACATAATCTACCACATTTTCTCTTCGTCTTTGCATGAGGAATTCATAGATATGAGGATTTTCATGATTTGATGATGTATAGTGTATACAAACTCAAATAAACACAAAAAAATGGGAAAAAATGGTGACATTGGACCACTGGAACTCCTCCCCTATGGACCCTTCTGATATATGTTTTCTAAATTTTGTATTTTTACAGTCTTTAGGATGTCTAAGAAGCAAATGTTGATGATCCCCACCTGAAATATTGTTACATGTTGGTCCAAATGAACATTTCCCATAATAAGGAGTTTCTATTCAAACCGTTATATTGGTATTATACTGTATTTATTGAAACAAAACAAACAAACACTCATATAGTAAAATACGTGTACAGTATATATAAGGTATAACAAATCCCCTATTAGAATAAACTGAAATTTAAATAAAATTAATTCTAATCAAAGGTCAAAAGGTCAAGGGCAATGATGTCTATTCATCATACAGCAGGTCTTCATAATCAACCTCTTGCTCCTCATCTTCTTCACCATCTCCATCCATCTCCTCGACTGTTTCCTCCAGCAAGTCAGTGAGTGAAGTTGGGAGGATAGGTCCATAAGACCACACTGGTTCCAGGGTACCCTCTTCAGTCTTTTCCCAGCCTTGTCCAGGATCATTGGGCTTGGAACACCAGAATATTTGTGTGGCTGCTCTCTTGTAGATAACCAGATGGTGGTTGACACGGTTAATGTGTGGGACCAGGTTGTCTCTGCAGGGTGGAAGCCGGGACAGATCCACCTTGGATCTGGTGGTAAGCGTGTTATCCTCTCCAATCATTTTTTTCAACATGATGCTGCGCACGCTGTTCACAGATTTTTCACGGGCCTGCCCATACATTACACATGTAAATGCCTCGATGTCCTCCACCATATCTGGCTCCACAGACCACTGATCACCAAGTTTTCTGAGAACATAAATGATTATAGTATTACAAAGTCACAATGTATCAACACCTACAGTTTGTTCAGCATTAATTGCCATTACATGCTACAGAATATTTGACTAAAAAATACTCACTTGAAGGCTGCATGGTACTTTGGATTACTATGCAGCTTTTTCAGAGGCCCATCCTTTCCTTTGCCTCTAAAAGAACTTGTAACATCTTCCCCTGTGAAGACATACAGGCCAAGTAATGTTGTGCAGTAGTCTGGCCCCTTACATTCTGCCAGTTCGCTGACATTTAGGATCCGCCTGTTTTTTCCGGTCCCAATGTCGACGTAGATGGTCAGCGGGACTGATTTGGCGTGGTGTAGGAGGATGAAGAAAATATCTGTGTCTGGAGTCCTCACTACAGCCACCTTGTGCCCCAGTTGAGCAGCATACAGCAGGTACAGAACAACCCGGGTGTCAGTCTCTTCCTGGGTTGACTTCAGCTAAGGTATCTCACGTGTGGTCACCTGAAACAAGTTATTGAGTAAGGTGTGATAGTATATGAAACATATAGACATCATTTTATCAGTTTGTTGTGTATAACTGGGCTTGGCTAAATATTTTCCAAAAGTTACTAATAAAGATTAGTGAGAAAGACTGTCAAAATACTCACATTGCCACCCGATGACTCCAACTGATATGCTTTGCCTTCAACAACTACCACTGCTGTTCCACATTTTTCCAGCCGTGATTCAGATGCTTTGCTGCCCCACACCTCAAGTAGCAGTTTACAGAGTTGTGTCTTGTTCTCATCATTTGCCAGGAAGAGTTTGAAGTCACTAGGCTTCCTTGTTGCAGGACCACCGATGATGTACCGCTGGGACAAGCCACGACGCAATCTCTCCTGAGCTTTGACAGAATCATCATGGTAGGAGTCTGTTGAGAAGACAAAATGCTTCTTAGCCACCACTTTGTCATGATTCTGCCTTCTTGTCTTTGATTTTTCTCTAGTCGTGAGGCAGGATCATGACAGAATCATGTTTTGTGTGCAAGCGCATGGCCTGTTTGGGCCATGTGCTTGTGTTGTCTCGTTAACTTACCCCGCCCCCTTGTTATCCTAGTCTTGTGATTATTGTCTAGTCAGTTTCACCTGTCTTTGTCTTTAGTGTTCCCTTTATAATCCCCTTGTGTTTGCTGTCCTGTGTCAGTTCATTGTGTTTGTAACCTGTTTGAAACCTGCTGTGTAACCTGCCGTGAGATCTGTTTGTTGTTTTGTGAAGTTTGCAGTGAGTAATCCCTTGAGTTAACTGTTAATCCAGAGTCTGTTCGTGTCTTGACCTCAGTTTTAGTCTAGTGTTTGTTTCCCAGTCTTGTTTTGCCCCCTCGTGGGCTTTGTTTTCCCCTTTTGTCTTGAATAAATTCTGTGTTGAGCAATCAGTCTGCTTTTGGGTTCGTCTATCCTCCCACCACGTAACAGAATGAACCGACCACCTAAGAACCCAGCAGACCGTTCGTTCTCCCAGTTCCGGCCACAGCCGGAACAGTGGTGGTTGTCAGCTCCCACAGACGGAGAGAGAATCAACGGTCCTGTCCCACCCGAGGATGAGTGGATCCTGAAGAATTGGGCCCGACTCTGGGATCATTTCTCCCAGGAGGATCCGCCAGCTTCCACCACCTTGTCACCACCTGCCAGGCTGCCAGTGATCCCGGAGGGTCACATTTTAGCCGTGGTTACGCAGGGGAACCAGGCTCACTCCACTTCGGCTCCCGACGCATCAGCTGCACCCGCAAGTCTCCGTGGCAAGCGAGAGAGACGGCTGTCGTGAGAGTCTACTTCGGAGTCCTCTTCAACTGAGACCACACTTCCTGCCGTGCTTCCCCAACCGGTCACAAACCTGGCTATGTCCTCTGCTCCACGACCCAGGAAGAAGAAGAGGAAGAAGGGAGCCTCTTGTCCTCTGTCTCCGTCTCTCCCAGAGCCCGCTCCAGCAGGCGCCGTCCCAGAGCCCGCTCCAGCAGGCGCCGTCCCAGAGCCCGCTCCAGCAGGCGCCGTCCCAGAGCCCGCTCCAGCAGGCGCCGTCCCAGAGCCCGCTCCAGCAGGCGCCGTCCCAGAGCCCACTGCGGAGAGAGTTGCGGCCGATCTAGCCGCAAGAGAGATTCTGCAGTCGGTTTCTGCTCGTCAGGAGATGCCCATCTCTCTGGCTGCCAAGACCCTGTCTGACTATTTGTCCAGTCTGATCAAGATCCTCGAAGTGCCTGTCCTGTCTTGTCCCGAGCCCACTGTGTCTGTAAGCGCTGTTCCTGAACCTGTGTCTGTAAGCGCTGTCCCTGAACCAACTGCTGAGGACACCGTTCCCGAGCCTGCTGTCGGGAGTGCAGCACCCGCGCCAGCCGCCGGGAGCTTTGTCATAGAAAGTCCCCAGAGAGCTGCAGTGAGCGCCGTACCCCAGACTGCAGCGGAGAACACCACTCCCAAGTCGGAGAGGTTGATCGTCGGATCAGAGTCACCTTCGGTGAGCTCTGTCCCAGTTTTCCCTCTTCGATCTCCTACCACACCCCCCGTCATGAGTCCTGCTTCGTCTCCATCGTTCGCTGTACCCCCAGTTGCTATCCCTGTTGTGACTTCCACTGTTCCCAAGACCTCGTGTGTTTCCCCGGTCAGTCCTGTCTGCGCTCAACCCCGGCCCCGGACTGTTTCCCCATTTGTCCCTGTCCCCACGGTCCCTGGACTTCCGTTTGTTTCCCCTGTCTCCCCTGTCATGGCTCAACCCCGGACTGTTTTTCCCTTGTCCCACACCACTCCTCCCAAGCCCGCTCGGTCCTCTCATCCTAAGTCCACTCCCCGTGGTCCCAGGACCCCTGTCCCGCCCACCCACCCTGGACAGTCGCACAAAGACTCTGTGTTTCCTCCACCTCCTCTGCCTTGTATGTTGTTTTTGATGTTTCACCCCAACCCTGTCGTTGTGTATTTTTGTATGCCTTTGTTAGTTTTTGCCATGTACTGTTGGTTTGTGTCTTTGTCACAGTCTGTCATGTCCCGTGTTTAATGTCCCCTTGAGGTGGGGGTTCTGTCATGATTCTGCCTTCTTGTCTTTGATTTTTCTCTAGTCGTGAGGCAGGATCATGATAGAATCATGTTTTGTGTGCAAGCGCATGGCCTGTTTGGGCCATGTGCTTGTGTTGTCTCGTTAACTTACCCCGCCCCCTTGTTATCCTAGTCTTGTGATTATTGTCTAGTCAGTTTCACCTGTCTTTGTCTTTAGTGTTCCCTTTATAATCCCCTTGTGTTTGCTGTCCTGTGTCGGTTCATTGTGTTTGAAACCTGTTTGAAACCTGCTGTGTAACCTGCCGTGAGATCTGTTTGTTGTTTTGTGAAGTTTGCAGTGAGTAATCCCTTGAGTTAACTGTTAATCCAGAGTCTGTTCGTGTCTTAGTATTGTTCCTGTCTTGACCTCAGTTTTAGTCTAGTGTTTGTTTCCCAGTCTTGTTTTGCCCCCTCGTGGGCTTTGTTTTCCCCTTTTGTCTTGAATAAATTCTGTGTTGAGCAATCAGTCTGCTTTTGGGTTCGTCTATCCTCCCACCACGTAACACATTTGGTCAAGGGACTGGAGACAAATTCCCTCGAACGTTGGTGGTAGGTTCATCAAGGCATGGAAGAGTGCATTGCCATCCTGGATGTAGAAAGCATCCTTCGGATAAGGCACTTCTTCAGAAACATCTTCCATTAAGTAGTGAAGGATTGCAGCCTTGTTGGTCTTATTTAAGAACCCATCAGCTGTGCCTAGACTGGGAGGAACTGGGAAGAGTGAGTACCGCATCAGTTCGTCAAGGTTGAGGGGTTCATCCAGGTTCTGTGACTTGATGAGCAGCATGAAGGCGAGGTTACTTTGTTCACGGTACTGCAATACCTGCAAAGTTTAACAGGTGAACAATCCTGTTATTCTCAGTATGCCATGTATTGTATGTTATGCCCTAAATGAATATATGATAGACTAACTGTATTTTTCTATGTACGTTTCTGAAATGCATTTTCTATCCACAAGTTTCCAAGGGGCGCTCCTGTAAAAAATAAAGTGGGTGAAACTTCCGGTGAGGCGGCGGAAGTGGCATTCCAATGTTATTTTGTGTGTTAGTTAGCGAAGAGGCTAGCTGTTTTTCGGAGAATTATTTTACTATTTAAAGACGCAAATCTTTATGAGAGATGTTGTTACGGAGCTCAGGGACAACATGTGCTGTTCGCGGTTGTATGTATAACCGGACTAAACTAAACGTGATTGTTTTGAACATAAGCTGAAAACGAAATCTGAGTGATCCTGTAGAGCCCTCTCTGATCCTGCCAACGACTGTAGTTTCCATCACCTCCCAAAAGACGACGAATCTTCCTGTGTACATTTGTTTAAATTCTTAATATTCTATAAACTCTATCAGCATGTGATACTGTTCGCTACTGATGTTACACCTAAACTCAGGATCAAAGCCTGTGTTGACAGAATACCAAATGTGCCAGTAATGTATTCAAGTAGCACATTCATTTATAATTTTGAATAAACTCCAAAGCACAATGACTAAGTGTATTTTTTTATGTTAATTGTTTGTCAGCTCGCACAACTGTCTGTCACCATGCCTTGTCTTGATGAGTATTGATTATTAATGTTATTATAATACTCCCAATCAACTACTGCGGACGGTAAAGGTACTGTTATTTCACCCTTTTGAATTTCGTTGAGGTTGTGTTCCCACATCGTTAGCTAGTTTGGATCGCTATAACTTGAATGACTGTCAACTGTTGAATGAACGAGTGTCAAGCATGTCAAATCGCGCTTTGTTTACTTCCAACCGGAAGTCGCGCCCACTTTTGACGCAAGGTCTCATGGGGCGTAGGAAACTTGTGGATAAAGCTGCTTTGAAACAATGTGTATTGTGAGAAGCATTATATAAATAAATGTGAATTAAATTGAATGTCAACTATATATATATATATATATATATATATATATATGCTAACAATTATTAATTTTCTAAATGAGGAGTATACCTTTCTCATATAGCTCATACCTTTCCTTGGGAGCCAGTGAGCTTGACTGTTTTGTTTGAGGCATCCATAGTCTTTAGCTTTAGCTTCTTGATTGGTGCAAAAAACAGCTCCTCAGAAGAGCCACTCACAAAGCGATCTTGGATAAAAGTTTCCTTGGATGCCTTACCAGCTGCCTCTGCGTGTAGAACATCAAACTCCACCTCCGAGGAAGCAGGGGCACCAGATGCGAGGCTGTAAAGGTGCTCTTTGTCAACCAAGGAGAAAGGATTGGTAAAGTTTTGAATAGCAGAGATAGTACGCTGAACTGCCTCCTCTGATTTCTTGACTTCAGCTCTCTCCAGTTCTCTGTGTTTTCCGGCCTTCAAGCTGTCAGGGTCTTCCATGAGGTCACAGATCTCCAGCATCTTCTCAAAGTATTGAGCCCGAATTGACGTGGTGCGACACCATCGCTGGTAGGCACCATATATGGAAAAGAGGCCTATGAACCCACCTGAAAAGATAGTATTGGAATTAGATTTTTAGTAACAAACATACTTTTTCCACAATAGTAACATTTTGTTTTAATCATAGAATCAGTTGTAGTATTAGCTCAACATTTACGTAGCCTACCATCTGACTTTGCAAATCTCATAAATGTCTCCTCCATCGTCTTGTCCACTGCACAGAGTGAGCCAGGGATCAGAGACCGTGCCACTGCAATACCACCTTTCTGCAACAGCTCTTTTGCACCGGGATGAGACCTATCTATATTTGTCAGGAATACCTCCAGCCACACCAAGAACCTGTAGAGGGGTAGAATATTACTGATTATTAATTCATCATCACTAAACATACATAATGACATTGTCTACTACATTACTCATCATACTGTTCTGAACGTCTCTTGTCACTTTGTCTGAAATATGAATTACCTTGAGTAGTTTGGCCCATCATACGCAAAGAATAGATCTGCCATGTCCCCATTACATTTGTGGAATAGAGCCAAGTTGTTTGTCTTTACAGAGTACTGCAACATCTGGATCAGATGGGCACGATCAATCACACTCATCCAGAATGTTGCAGTCTTGCCAAGGTGGCCGGCACGCACCTTGTTTTCACATGCCTCATACTTCTTGAGGATGTCGAGAGTGGAGGGATCCTTCAGTGCAAGGTCAAGTTTATCACGACTACAGGTCTGGACTAGGTCAAAGAGGGCTTTGGGATTGGTGATCTCCACATTCTCCTCTTCAATGAATCTCTGAAGTAAAAGTCGTTCCATGGCTTCACTGACTGTTTTGAGACAGAACAGAGCTTTTGCATATGCTTTCCCCTTCAAGACACCTTCGAGACAGCCACTAGTGACAAGTTCTGCCTCGATGAGGATTTCAGCATAGCCTGAGCCCCTGCATTTGTGGGCTGTCACCATGCCCAAGTAGTTCATCCCAGTGTGGAAGGGTCCTGGGGTGACCACATGCTTTTCATATTCATCTGGAAATTTCCAAATGAGAGGCAGGGCCTTCATGCAACCACCGAGGTCAAAGGTGTTGAGGACGTACTCCTGACCCACCTCCATGGTGGCCTCCTCAGACTGTTTAAGCAGCTCCTTTATGACTGAGTAGTCTGTAAAAGGTTGGTTGATTGGGGTGAAGTAGTCGATGGTAGATCTTCGAGGGGGTTTGTAACCAGTGGCTCATACAAAGCCAGCAAACCCTGCAACAAGTTGCTTTGATCCACTGCTTCCCACCACTTGGACAATTTGCCAGACTCGATACTCTTGGATGCAGTTTGAGTAGACGATGTTGTTTGCTGTGGGCGGAGTAAAAACTGCTCCCTCAGGAAATTTGGGGCCGACTTGGCTACAGATATGGATGGTGTTTAAGGTCTCAGGTGTGTCTACCTTAAAAGAGCGTGTCTTGTTCCGCTCGTAGAGTGGGAGCATTCGTTGAATTTCCAGAGAGTTGGTATCAAATCCAGGTTTCACCTCCTGTATCATGATCCCACCAGTCCAGTTCACCACATTTCAGCCATGAATGTTTGTTGTTATTTTGTTCAGGTTGTCCCACTCGAGATGAAACACATAGTTTCCCTCACCAGTAATAATTTGTGGACCGAGAGAGATGGAAACCTCATTCAGGGCCTTGGTTAGAGCGGTCTCAAGTTCCAAGCCAAAGTCGTAAGTTTCACAGTGACCTAGCCTACTAAGAATAGTAGTCCGTAGTTTACTGCAATAAAGGTGACGTATAGTGGTACAGAGGAGGATATGCTTAGGCAACTTCCACTCTCCCTTTGTCACAGCACGGCAGATGTCCTGAAATAATAAAGAAAGTAATTAGCATTGAACTGTTAAAATTAACAATAATGTACAGAAAATAAAACAAATGCAAAATTGAAAAACAAAAAAATATACCAAAGTGGAGAGTTGTCATACCTGACTTATAGACAGCACAAGGCGTCTTGTCTTCTCACTCTTCTCCAAGTCAGCATCACCAGAAATCATGAGGGTCAGGAACCTCATGAGTGGGATGGGAGGAGGTCATCCAAGGACATTACCAGATCATCAGCTGTGGGAGTCCAAGGAAGAGAATTTGACTCTCTGTATTTCTTCTTGATTGTACCTCGAAGAAGAAGGGCCACTTCGTCATACTTATCCGTGCTCCCCATCTCATATGCATTTCTCACTGCAACTAAATATCAAGCAATGGTTGATACAACCCTTCAGATCTGCTGTAATCATAGAAATGCCAATCCCCTCATGGTTCTCAAGTTTTTTTCTTCAGTTTCTCACTTCTGTACTCGGGATTGGGGAAGCCATTTCTCTCCAACTATTGGGTGTAGACAAGACGCAGTGATGCAAGCCGCACAATTTTGTTCTGTCTTATCACTTGATTTTGGATGACATCAAGTACTGCATTAAATGACATCTGATGTGCAGCAGCCATGGTAGTCATGGTAGATGTTTCACTGACAGGGTTGGTTGCAAGGGCTTTACCTCGGAATGTGATATGGTTTGCATATTTCAGGTTGAATGACTTGCGACATAACTGATGGTAATTTGCTTCTCTCACAAAAAGGTCCTCACCTTGCACCATGCGATGTAGATGGTGAAGTCCAAGCTTATAGGCTTGAGGTGTAATCTGTTTCCATGTAGGCTCCTTCAATGCTCCGTCCTTAGTCTTATATACTGGGAACTTGATGCATCGTTCGGTCTTTCCCAATACCTTTACTTCCAGCTTTCCACAGATGATACACTCTGGGGGGAACAGCTGCTTAGCCGAGGAGAACCCACATTTACGCGGTGAGCGTGATGTTGAAGCTTGCTGAGATGTCACAGTAGGTCTTTCCTGTAAGCGTCCCTGGTTTTTTGTAAACTTTTGGTAGCAGGCTCGATGATAACCAGTTGTTTCTAAATTGGCACCTACAAGACTCTCTGGAATGAGATTACAGACATCATCCATGCGAAACGGCGAATCAAGAGCTTCTTGGAGGCGTCTTTCGCGAATGCTGTGTAGCAGAGCCAGCTTGTCAGTAGCAGACCCTTTAATCTTACTAAGTGGTGTGAAATCTGCATGCGCAAAGCCATGTACATGTAAAATACAATTTTCAGGACCATGGTCTTTTGATTTGACACTATCATCTCTCTTGGATTTCTTTGTTACAGGATTGAACTCTTCAGACTCACTATCATTTTCTTCCTTGGGTTTCTTTGACTCAGACTTTGACTTGGGCATGTTTAGCAATAATCACCAACCAGCCAATTAGCTTTTATAGTATAACAGTGTTGACTTTTCCCTAATGTCTTTAAGGCAGCTTCAAACTTGGTAGAGGAGTATATTTTTCAGACTCACCATCGATATCTCCCTTCTCTTTTTTGAGGATGATTAGCATGCACATTTGTAGGACTACTAAATCGTGGAGTCAGAAAAAGTAAACAAAACACCCATCCCCTTGACAACCTGTCACATCTCCCTGACAACCAACATAGGTGATACCGTAACACTGCTCTCCTGATAACAAAATCCTGCTATTAAAATAGGCTTTATATACTTTTTGTCTACACAAACTGTACTATACACTGCGCACTTACCGTCAGAAGACCTCTTTTGTCACCTAATTTATTTCAGCCCAGACAGCAAACTGACATTGAATCAACGTGGAAACGATGTCTCTCATGACATTGAAACAATGTTGATTTTGCTCATCGAATTAACGTTGAACCAACGTCAGACGCGCCATTCTTCAAAGCTAAATGAAAATCGAAAATTGGTTTGCTTTCATAACGTTGAAACAACGCGTTGATTTCAAGTTGATTTTCCGTTAGTTTTGAAAGAATGACGCGTCTGACGTTGGTTCAACGTTAATTCGATGAGCAAAACAATGTCAGATCAACGTTGTTTCGATGTCATGTTTCCACGTTGATTCAACGTCAGTTTGCTATCTGGGAGCCCATTCTCACCCCCAAGGCGTCACTTAACTGACGCCTTGGGAAGCATTTGGACATGCTTCAATATCTGACGCTTTAGGCGCCCTTTAGCGTCAGCAAGATGACGCCCTAGGATCGCGTGTACCCTACCCCCACACCTAAACCTAACCGCGTCCTCTAACAGACGCTTTCCTATAGCGTCAGTTAAATGACGCCGTAGGATCGCGTCATGTAAGTGACGCTAAAGGGCGCCTAAAACGTCAAATATTGAAGCATGGTCAAAGGTGACGCCTTGGGGTGAGAATGCGTTGTTTATTTACATACACTGCATTACACTGGATGCGATTGACAGCGGGTTGGTGACAATTGACCATTTTGCAAGATGTAAACAACACTGGTCCAGAAACACTTCCTGTTTCAGTTTGTAACTGTTTTCTTTATTTCACATCTAAAGAAAAAATCTTAAATGTGTTTGTTTAACTTTTTGATTCAGTTTTATATGTTCTGTTGGTTGTATTTTATCCCAGCTTTTATCTAGTGTTAAAAAACTGAAACAGGAAGTGCTTCTGGACCAGTTTTGTTTACATCTTGCAAAATGGTCTATATGAAGTGCTGTATACATGTAAGGCAAAAAGCCCAATAACCTTATTTTCTCAAACAATTTGGGCATCATTTGTTCAGTCTGCCCAGAAATGGGTTAACCTCAACAATGCTGAGAGTTTATAGCTGAAAAGCCATAGCAACATTTAACTTACCAGGAACCTGGAGAGACCAATATCTGCCAGTTAATGTGGGCTTCCAAAATGCTACATGCTCTTCACCAAGAAAGATCTTTCTATTTGTGTGTTGGTGCATCATGTAGGCAATGTATGTGTGTAGTTAGTTTAAAAATGTATGTTAAATAAACCTCACACTACCAGTGAATCCTAATTACACAATGTGAATTTGAATTAATGTATATTTTTGAACACATTGCATCTTAAAATGCATTATTTATTTAAAATATCTACGTTATATTTTTAATGTGCAACAATTGATGTTGGAAACAAGCAGTAATGTGCTCTACAATAATTTATATAGCCAGTTATGAAAATGGAGGATATCTATCAAAACAAAAACTAAAGGAGAAAAACAGAATTCCTATGAAAATGCTCTTTTTTGCTATTTTGGATATCCAGGGTGGCAACCAATATAGCCAGAAAAGACATACATGTAACAATATTTCAGGTGGGGATCATCAAAATTTGCTTCTTAGACATCCTAAAGACTGTAAAAATACAAAATTTAGAAAACATATATCAGAAGGGTCCATATAGGGAGGAGTTCCAGTGGTCCAATGTCACCATTTTTTCCCATTTTTTGTGTTTGAGTTTTTATGCACTATACATCATCGAATCATGACAATCCTCATATCTATGAATTCCTCATGCAAAGACGAAGAGAAAATGGGGGAGATTATGTCTGTAGGATGTATTGTTGAGATTCTATGTGGATTTAAAGTTTTCATTTTCCGCAGCCAAAAATGAAGCACGGACACAAAAGATGATTCAAAAAAACACATATGGGGCAAAAATTTGTGCGGGGAACATCAAAATTCCTTTTCTAGACACCTTAAGGATTACAAAAAACTAGGTTAAAAAAATATATATTTCGGGTGCAGGTGAACCTTCCTACCCTACAAAATGTATATCACAGAATAGGTGATGTGACCAAGTGTCTTCTTACTCTAATGTTCCCTGTAAAATTGTGACTAGGCCAAATAGTGGAGGCAGAGGCAAAATTCTAACTGATCAACAAGAGCAGGCTGTGGTCGATCTGGTTCGGGCCAGAAATGATATTTGCCTTACAGAAATTCGCCAGCATATCTTGGACAATGAAGACATGTTCAACAATGTGGGATCCATAAGTTTGCCGACTATTGCATGCATACTGAAAAGGCACCAAGTATCTATAAAACAACTATACCACGTGCCTTTCGAAAGAAATGCAGACAGAGTGAAACAAATGAGGACTGAGTATGTTCAGGTAAGTTGAGTTTCAAGACGGCTGTTGTAAAAACATTCCCAAAAATTCTACATTGTACAGTAATCTCTAAATCTCTTTCCAAACTGTATTTTTAGAGGGTTATGGAGCTGGATGCTGATGACAACCATCACAAATTCATATATTTGGATGAGGCAGGTTTTACTGTAATCTGGCCAAGACAAGGAGGAGAGGTTGGAATTTCATTGGTCAGCGGGCAACCATCCAAGTACCTGGACAACGTGGGGCCAACATTACTAGATGTGAAGATATCAGAAGATGGTGTGGTGGGACGCATACCTCATATTGGACCATATAATGCAGCTCTCCTTGTCACCTTTCTTGATGAGCTCGATCAAGTTTGTAGAGCTGAAGGTGTGACCTATGTCATTGTCTGGGACAATGTCAGGTTCCATTATGCTCATGTGGTGCAAGCATGGATTCAGGCCCATGCACAATTTACCACCCTGTATTTACCCCCATACTCTCCCTTCCTTAATCCGATTGAGGAATTTTTCTCCGCATGGAGATGGAAGGTTCATGATAGGCACCCTCATGAACAAGTCACTCTTCTCCAGGCCATGGATGACGCCTGCAATGACTTCACAGCAGACCAGTGTCAGGCCTGGATTCGCCATGCCCGAAGGTTTTTTTCCAAGATGCTTGGCTAATGAAAACATCCATTGTGATGTAGATGAGAACCTGTGGCCAAATCCACAACACAGAGTTGATGACAATGTAGAAGAACAGTAATTGCTCCTGTTTTATTTCTTACAGTACAAGCAAGCAAGTTGAGGAACACTGCATTTGATGTTTTACAGTACTCTCTTTTCTATTTTACTGTATAGCTAATTATTTTTGCTTTGATTAAAATAAACCTATGTTGTGATTGTACTGTAGTGTTTTCAGTCAATATATTACAGTAAAAACTTTGTTCAGTGATTCCACCTCTACTACTGCAGTACTTTACAGTAACAGCGGTATTTACTGTACATGTAGTGCCATAATGAAACCTGTATCACCTATTTTGTTCTACAATATTTAATGATTGTACGAACAATGACAGTGAAACTATCGGTAGCTTGTGTGTGTGTGTGATCTATAGTTATGTTTCAATGGTATTTCACGGTAAATTTGTTTTTTGAACCAATGATAGTGCAAGTGCAAGATTTATTTAAAGATGTGAATGCACAATGCAATGTTTTGAACAGTAGACAGAATGTGTTACAAGTGATAACCGTTTTGAGTTTTGTGTCTAGAGTTTTGAAAAATGACGTCAAGGTCTTTTCCAGCTCATGTTTTAGAAGAAAACCATTTAGGAAAATTTTAAATAGCCAAGAAGTGACAACATTTTTAATGGTTATCTTCGGCGGTGCATTGTCAGACACAGTCACAGCTGCTTTCATCATTATGACTATGACATAATGTCACGTGGATGGCATAGGATTTCCTATGATTCCTTGCTGTCAGTTCCCAGTAGAGACTATCTCCTCACTTTCTCATGGGGAGAATGACCATATATGAGTGTGCTTTCTTAGTTAGACTGATTCATCTTATGGCAATGACTAAACAAATGCTGCCAGAAATAGATGTTTATATATAAGACTACAAAAAAGGAAGTTATTCAACACAACCCGATGTTGGCTTGACAAATCCTTAAGGAAAGAAAGAAAGAAAGAAAGAAAGAAAGAAAGAAAGAAAGAAAGAAAGAAAGAAAGAAAGAAAGAAAGAAAGAAAGAAAGAAGGAAGGGCGGACAGACAGACGGACGGACAGATAGATGGTGGCTCAAATACAAAAAAGCTAGAGGTCTACGTCAATTTTGTAATTGTAAATCGAGAGCTGTTGGAGGAAGTTTTCATCATAATGGTTTATGTCTTGTGGTTATCGACCGCCTCCTACGGGCACATACCATAATCAACTGGACACTCTCTTCTGTTTCTTTCAAAAAGACAGCGACTCACTCTTTCTTCTTGGAAAGTTCATCATCCAGACCTGAGACTTCAAAATGTTTAGGCTACATCAACATCTTCAGTCTCACAATCCCCAGTTACTCATTGGTGTGAAATAAATTCAGCTTCATGTTTACAGGAAACTGCCCCCAAATTCCACTGCAATCTCTGTTGAACATTTCTACATTTCCATTCAGTTCCTCCCACTCATCAACAGTTACATTCAGAAGAGATTTCCATCACCTCTCCCATTCTCTTTTCACCCCTGTTCTTACCTAACTCCCCCTTAGGCTTTTCCGTATATTATATATGTGCTGACACTGATTTACTGATTAACTTATTTACTAAAACAGTCTTGTGCTCTTACATATAGTCTCGAAGCCAACCTGAAAATTTGAAACAAGCCAATCTCTTTGCAGAAATCAAAACTGCATTATGCAACATATTGCCTCTTAATACCTTTATCTTCACCCTCTTCAACCCTCTTCTGCACTGTCAACAATATATCCAGCAATTCTAACTGCAACTTGTTTCATAATGCTTGTTCAATGTTTTCAGTTTTGGTCTCTGTCTCTTATATGTAATTCTGTGCATGGTTTTTACTTTGAAGTTCTTGCTTCATGTATCCTATTCCTGTCATTGGTGATTGTTTCCAGGTGTTTTGAATCAGTCTTGTTTTCCTGTTTGTTAGTGTATATTCCCCTTTGTTTGCCACAGTCTTAGTCAAGTCTTGTACTCTTTAATGCTTGTGGTTGGTCATAGTTCTTGGTTTCATTGAGTGGTCATGGTTTCTATGTTTTTGTTTAGATAAATTAAAATCTTCACGTAGATCCTTACCCAGATAGCAAACTGACATTGAATCAACGTGGAAACAACGTCTCTCATGACATTGAAACAACGTTGATTTTGCTCATCGAATTAACGTTGAACCAACGTCAGACGCGGCATTCTTCAAAGCTAAATGAAAATCGAAAATTGGTTTGCTTTCATAACGTTGAAACAACGCGTTGATTTCAAGTTGATTTTCCGTTAGTTTTGAAAGAATGACGCGTCTGACGTTGGTTCAACGTTAATTCGATGAGCAAAACAATGTCAGATCAACGTTGTTTCGATGTCACATTTCCACGTTGATTAAATGTCAGTTTGCTATCTGGGTAAAAGACTCCCAGTGCAACCTGTTCCTTAGTGATGTAATGAGAGATACAGCAAATAAACATAATAGAACACACCAGCATCCATTTTTCACAATCTATGCCTATTTGATTTATGCTATTTGATTTGTGCATAGTTTCTATAGTTTCTTTAACATTAATGCATTCGGTGTCATTTACATATTGCAGGCTATACTCTACCCTTGTTTTTGAAAAGAGCCTCTTCTATTCACCAAAGCATTTATTTGATGCAAATGCTGTAAAAAAGTAATATTGTGAAATATAATTACAATTTAAAACAACTGTTTTCTATTTAAATATATTTTAAAATACTTTTATTTTTTTCTGTGATGCAAAGCTGAATTCCCTTTCAATGGAACTCTTGTTGCGTAGAGATTGACGCAATGGAAACGCTTTGCGTGATGACAATGTAAAATCAGTCCAATGGTGTGGTGGAACATAAGAGGCGGGTGACCTCAAGAACCAGGAAACTATAAAGCCTGGTCGAAAACAGAGAGTGCCAGCTCCTGTGTCTTTAGAAGCACTCTTTGTGAAACTGTCCCTGCCATATTTGGTGTTGTTGTGTCACACACATTCTTTGTGTAGCTTGTTTGGGTGAAGAGCACTCGTGATGTGCTTCCTATCTGTACGCTTTAATCCCACCTGGTGTTCCAACGCATTCTCATCCTTTAATGGCATATAGAACGCTATATGACAAAACGGCGCTATACTACGCACATGGCACCCTTTATCGTTAATATAACACGTGCTGTGAGGGCTAAGTTTAGGTGTGGGGTAGGGTGTGCGTGTCATATTCACGCTAAAGGATTTATAACGTCTTGGGTTCGCGTGTTATATTAACGATAAAGGGTGCCATGTGCGTAGTATAGCGCCGTTTTGTCATATAGCGTTCTATATGACGTTAAAGGATGAGAACGGGCTGGGTGTTCTTACGTGAGGACACTCAGTCTTGTGTTCCCCAGGGCTCTGGTCCCGCTGCTGCCGAGACAGAGCGGCGATCACAGTCACGGAGTTCGCAAATGGACTTATCAGTGGGGTTAGAGACAGGCCCAGCCTTATCTCTGCTTTCACCTGATAGATCCAGTGCCGTCTCTTAGGGTTTGGAAGCAAACTTTGCGGTTCCTTCTGCTATGGTGGAGGCACCGATACTGCAACTATCTAATTCTGAGGAACTGGACGTTGTCAGTGCCGATGCAAGAAATACTGAGGATTCGCCACCTCAGTCTCATGTATTCAAAGAGCCGGTTGAGCCACAGATTTATCTCTTAGGGCCACCAAGGAGACGGCTAAATCCATCGGCCGCTCTATGGCAACCCTGGTGGCCACTGAGAGGCATCTGTGGCTCAATCTCAGTAATATTAAGGAAAAGGACAATAACTTTTTCATGGATGCGCCCATCACCTTCTGGCCTCTTTGGCAACGGTCTAAATTCAGTCGTCGAGAGGTTCCAGGAGGCAGCCAAATAGGCGACCACTTTCCAGAAGCTCTGTCCCCGTCGGTCTCATGTCTTCGGGGCTGCTGAGCGGGAGCAGCACCAAACATCAAAAGCCAGATCTTCGTACCGTGCCACCCAAAAAACAGAGTGTTGCCTCCTGTGCTCCCTCACAGAAAGGCTGGGGACACGGAGGGCACTCTCAGCCGCAGTCTTTAAAGGGTAAGATGGATCTGAGGACCGTCATTATTTCTAAGAAGCCTGCGGGGAAGAGGTCATGACACCCAATGACTCAGGCCAGTTAGGGAAGATTGCACAACAAACAGGCCAGTCTCGAGAGGCTGGTACAAATACTAGAATTTTTGGCAGCGTGGAAGCTACTGCCAAAAGTTTGGGTTCTGGGAAAAGTTTGGACATTGGATCCTGCAGACTATAGAAAAAGGGTATCAAATACAGTTCGGGTCTCACTTGCAGAGATTTTGGGGGTCCTATCCACTGTGGTTGGCCCCGAGCAGGTTCTGGTATTGTTAGAGAAAGGGACCATAGAATATGTACCTCCCTCAGCTGCCGCTATTTCGTAGTTTCAAAGAAGGATAGGGGGTTGCATCCCATTTTGGATCTTCGAGTGCTGAACGAGTCCGTTATGCAGCTGAAGTTCAAAATGTTAACACTGAGACAAATCGTGCCACAGATCAGATCTGAGGACTGGTTTGTCACGATAGATCTCAAGGATACATACTTCCATATTTCCATATCAAGGTACTTCCGTCCATTTCACAGGACGTTCCTAAAGTTTGCTTTCGGCGGCAAAACTTACCAATATCGAGTTTTTCTATTTGGACCCGCAATATCACCCCACACTTTCACGGAACACGTGGATGCAGCTCTGGCACCCATGCATGCACCCTGCAGGGTCTTCGCATCATGAACTACATAGATGATTGGTTGATTCTAGCTCAGTCGCATCAGTTTGAGGTTCCCCTGTCACAAAGCCTTTCTTTTAAGTAATTGTATCTTAATTTTAATTAATGTTTCATCAACCAATTGCCTTGATTTAATAAATAAGACGTAAATATAGAAGACGATAGATAAGAAACGGAGATGCTGGGCCGGCGTGTGAACTGGACTCTCGGCAGCATCATCAACCTCATATCTTGAAGCCGACACACTGACACAGAAAAACCTTGTTTATTAATAAACAATTAAAATGTCTCCTTGCTCTATTTGATATAGACCTTTTCATAATCATTATCTTTGCCGGTTCTCTGTGGCAGCAGATAGCCTACTTTGGAGCGCAACCCTTGTTACATGAACGCACCATGCATCAGCACCGAAAACGTGATTTTTTTTTAATCTAAAATAAAAAAAATCATGATACGAACCAAATTTTGGTATATTGTTACAGCCTTAGTAGGATGAGAGAGCAGGAGTTTAGTCGTTTGTTAGATGTAAAAAAAAAAAAAAAATCTAAAAGACTATCTGACCATCTTTGCCAAGCGCAAAGCAGTGGGCTACAGAAGTAATCAAATTATCGGGGAGGATCATGATTTTTTTCACAATCGTTTTGGAGGGTCATAGAAAAATTAATTAATGGCGAAGGGAGGGTCAAGTCTTTTTTGACTTTCCCAAATTTTTCCCTGACATGAAAATATCCTAATGTCATTAGTTGTCCATTAAAATAATCAATAAATTAAAAAAAAATTGTTCATGGAAAGTGTGTGAAAAATTGTGTTTTATGGGATAATGATACTATATCTTTACTGACACTATTGTAAAATTATTCTTTCATATCTTTACGGTGGGTTTAAATGGGTTAATCAACAGCTCAAACATTCCCCAAAGTCATTTTGAAATTGATGGTTTTAAATAGACTAAACATTCGACTGCCATCGATATCACTGCTACTGCCGCTCTGGCGCTCTCCTGATTTGCCTGCCAAAATGGTGGAGTTTAGTTTGCATGACATGAGCTGCCGGAGCTATTTCTTGCATGTAGCATTTATAAGTGAGTATCTTCCAAAAACACAGTATTTGAATGGCACAAATGTCCCTAAAATGTATTCCTGAACAGCAGCACATGCAGAGAAGCTTTAAATCGAGTATAAAACTATTGTAATACTCAATGGAAAACACCTGTATGATGTCAAAGAGAATCATTCATGATCAGTATGAAAAGGTGTTACACAGTGCTGGATTGTTTAGAATATTACAGAACATTCCTAGACTTCCTACTGAGTCATTATTTCTCAATGATGTAAACAGTCTGGTTTATGTCTTTGTGAGTTTAGTTAGGACTAAATGAGTAGCTGTGTTTACATGGACACTTATAATCGGATTGACGGCTCAATCGGACTAAAAAGCCTTTCATGTAAAAACATTAATCGATCCGATTGAGCTCGATCCGATTGGAATTTCGATGCAATTGAAAGAGGTGGTTAACTCATGACATTTTGTAATCCGATCGACAGAACATGTAAACGTCTCTGGTTACGTATGTAACCCTAGTTCCCTGAAGGGAACGAGACGCTGCGTGTAAACGCCGTGGGAACGCCTCTGCGTGACGAGTCATGAAGCACGTATGAAATCTGTCCAATGGCGAGACGGAACGTCATAGGCGGGGTGACGTATCGACCAGGAAACTATAAAGCATCCCCGAAACACAAGCGCAACAGCTTCTGATAGGACTGAAGCAAGCGCTCACGGGCATGCTGGGAGTATGGCATAGACACGCAGCGTCTCGTTCCCTTCAGGGAACTAGGGTTACATACGTAACCAGAGACGTTCCCATTCAGGGAACTTCGAGCTGCGTGTAAACGCCGTGGGAACGCTAATACCAACGCCGCCATGCGAGCAGGTGTCCGTTGTATGAAATCAGGCACATATTTAGACGAAAGCACCTGCGCCCCTGGAGCGGAGCTACCATACCCCTGGTTGAGTGAGCCCAGACAGCCAAAGGAGAAGGCTGACCGGCGGGCTCATATGCAAATGAGATGGCCTCGACCACTCACTTACTCAACCTCTGCTCAGATGCGGGACAACCTTTCTTCGGAGGTCCAAAACAAACAGATAACTGTTCAGGCTTTCCCCACAGGGCAGCTCTGTGGACATAAGCATCTAGAGCCCTCAGAGGGCAGAGCAGATTAGTTTCTCTTGGTCTGACCTCACAATACCACGAAGAAAAAGAATTACCAATGGGTATCTCCCGTGAAAAGCTCCACTCAAAGGGACGTGGTAAGCAGATAGGCCACCACATACACCTTTAGTGTGGAGTGGGATAACCCTGTGGAGAAATGCTCCAAAGGAATTCCAGCACCGCCACACCGGGCAGTTAACTGGGTCCAACTGGTGTTCTCCCCACCAAGAGGTGAAACATTGCCACCTCAAGGCATATAATCTCCTCGTGGACGGAGCTCTGGATTGGAGGATGGTCTCCCCGACCTCAGTCGAGAGACCCGATTCTATGAGCTGGGCCCCCTCAGAGGCCAAGCCACAACCTCCATAGATCTGGGCGGGGGTGAAGTATCGACCCGCATCCATACTCGGGCCGGCCAACGCGGGGCTACTAACAGTAGAAAGACCCCGACTCGGTGAACCCTCTCCAGAACTCCTGGGAGCAGAGCAATCGGGGGAAATGCGTACAGGGGTGACCTCGGCCACTCCTGTACCATCGCAACCAACCCCAGAGGGGCTGGTGGATACAGAGAAACCACAGCATGCAGTGTCTCAGTCCCTGGATTCAAATAGGCCTACCTCGGTATGACCGAAATGACTCCATAGGAGCTCCACCACCTCGGGGTGGAGTCTCCACTCCCCGGGCCTCGGCCCCTGCCTCGACAGGATGTCTGCTCCCCGATTTAAATATCCTGGGATATATAATCGCCAAAGAAGAAGCTACCCCTGGGCCCACAGAAGGATCTGGCGCTAGCCTGAATAATGGACATGAGCGCAGACCCCCTTGATGGTCTATAAAAAGACCCCCGATGTGCTGTCTGACCGGACAAGAACATGGTGACCCCTCAGGTCTGGGAGAAAGTCCACAGACCCCGGGCTGAGCGACCACTCATGATCGCCCCCAGCCCGTGAGGGAGGCGTATATCGTTAGCTTCTCTGGAACAATGAAGTAACGGCTGTAATACCCCAACTCTCTGTCGGGGGGAAGAACTCGTTCTATCGCCCCCTTCAGTAACAGAGCTTTCACCTCTTGTTCCATGACCAGAGCCTGCTCGGGGGATACCACTGTAGGCAAAATCCCCCGAAAACGAGGCGGACGTGACCTGAGCTGGATCGCGTACCCGCGTTCGATAGTCTGCAGGACCCATCGAGATATATTTGGAAGACTTTCCCATTCTGCCAGAAATTCCACTAAGGGTACCAGTCTCTCGAGACTGGCCTCTGGAGTAATTATAGAGACAGAAACAGTGCCCTGTGACCGCGCACAGGCAGGGTTTAACGACTGTTCTGTATCGCTCCTCGGAGCAAACGAGCTTCCCTCGGGAAACCACTCGCTAGGACCGTCTGCGCCCACCCTCACAGGCAGGTTCAGCAGAACGGGTCCCTGCAGACCCCCCTGGTGGTTTATGTAAGAGACCACAGACATGTTGTCTGACCGGACAAGAACATGATGATCTCTGAGGTCTGGGAGAAAGTGTTTCAGAGCCTGAAACACCGCCATCATCTCTAGACAATTTATATGCCATCGGAGATGATGGTCTTGCCACAACCCGCGGGCCGAGCGACCACTCATGATCGCTCCCCAGCCCGTGAGAGAGGCATCCGTCGTCACCGATACCCGGCGACACGGGGCTCCCAGCGCAGGTCCCAGGGACAGGAACCAAGGTTCTTTCCACATAGCCAGGGCACGGAGACCACGTCGCGTGACCTTGATCTTGCGGAGCGGCTTTCCCCTCGGGGAGAACCCCTTGGTCCTGAGCCACCACTGTAGTGGTCTCATGTACAGCAGGCCGCACGGTAACACGTTGGATGCTGCTGCCATCAGACCCAGAATTCTCTGGAATTCCTTTACAGTGAGTGACTGGCCTAGCTTCACTTGCTTGACAGTCGAGATAATCGAGGCTATACAAGCCGGCGACAGACGCGCCTGCATCGTCGTCGAATCCCATACCACGCCTAGAAAAGTGGTCCGCTGAACTGGCGAAAGCACACTCTTCTTAGCGTTGAGTCTCAACCCCAACCTTCTGATGTGGGCGAGGACGGCATCTCGATGCCGAATCGCCTGATGCTCCGATTGAGCCAGAATCAACCAATCGTCGATGTAATTTAAAATGCGAATGCCCTGGAGACGCAGCGGGCCAAGGCCGCGTCCATGCATTTCGTGAAGATTCGAGGAGATAACGCTAGGCCGAATGGAAGGACCCGATATTGGTACGCTTCGCCCCAAAAAGCGAACCTCAGGAACTTCCGATGTTGCGGAAGGATGGAGATATGGAAGTACGCGTCTTTTTTTAGGTCTATCGTGACAAACCAGTCCTCGGACCTGATCTGTGACACGATCTGCTTGAGAGTCAGCATTTAGAACTTGAGCTTCCCTATTGACCGATTTAAGAGGCGCAGGTCTAAAATCGGACGCAGCCGCCCATCCTTCTTTGGAACAATGAAGTACCGGCTGTAATACCCCAGCTCTCTGTCGGGAGGAAGAACTCGTTCTATCGCCCCCTTCAGTAGCAGAGCTTTCACTTCTTGTTCCATAACCAGAGCCTGCTCGGGGGTCACCACTGTGGGCAAAACCCCCCGGAAACGAGGTGGACGCGACCTGAACTGGATCGCGTACCCGCGTTCGATAGTCTGCAGGACCCAACGAGATATATTTGGAAGACTTCCCCATTCTACCAGAAATTCTACTAAGGGTACCAGTCTCTCGAGACTGGCCTCTGGAGTAGTTTTTAAAAACAGAAACAGCGCCCTGTGACCGCGCACAGGCAGGGTTTAACGACCGTTCTGTATCGCTCCTCGGAGCAAACGAGCGTCCCTCGGGAAATCGCTCGCTGGGACCGTCTGCACCCCCCATTACAGGCAGGGTTGGCAGAACGAACCCCTGAGGGCACCGAGAGAGAGCGGGCGCCGGATTCAGCGGCGAACACCTCTGTCTCACGGTGGGGACCACCCTCAGTAGCCTGACACCAGTGGCGTCAGGACTTCTTCGACGAAGCCTTCCTGGCGACAATAACCGTCCTCAGATCGGTTCTATCCCGGGAAGACCTCGTCTGAGAACGCCGCGTCTCAGCCCAGTTTTGCTGGGGAGGAGCCCGAGACGCGACGCTCTCTCGACGGGCGGGGCTGCTCTCGCCCAGCAGCCCCCGAAGGATGAGTACGGAGGGGGAGACATTTCTGGAGCGGCGCATCCAGGAGAAACGCTTTATCTTTCTCCTTCATATTAGCCAGATTTAGCCACAGATGCCTCTCCGTGGCCACCAGGGCTGCCATAGAGCGGCCGACTGATCTGGCCGTCTCCTTGGTGGCACGGAGAGAAATATCTGCCGCCTGACGCAGTATCTCATTAATCACGTCAGTGCCGACGACCTCCCCCTCACTCATATCTCCTAGACCCAGCAATATTAGCATACATAGAGGTCTGGTGTGTCAAAATTCTAGCTGACACTGGTTTGTTCCACGATCTACACACCTCGGTGTGTAGATCGGGGAAGAAGCAAACACCGGCATGGAGGTAGTGAGTGTGATATTAAAAATCTCTCATCCATTTTACTCTCTCGACTCTTGTTTCTCAACTGGCCATTCAATGGTTAATTTTTCCACAGCCCGAGTCAAAAACCTCCATTTTTTTTTATATTTTTTATTTTTTTTTTTTTCCTTTTATTTTATTTTATTTTTTACTACATTCGCGGGAGACTGGGATGGCAAACGAGCTTCCCTCGCTCTCCACTGAGTCCATAGACTCTGCATCCACACTTTCAACATCCAGCTCCTCAGAACTGGATAATTGAAGTGATGGCGCCTCAGCCCGGGCAGGAAAACCGCAACGCGGACCCCCGCAGCGAGAACTGAGGCACTGGATCTACCAGGTAAGGGCAGAGAAAGGGCGGGGCCCGTCTCAATCCCCGCTGATAGATCCATCTGCGATCCCCACGACGCAAGCCTTCGCTGTGCCTCGGCAGCAGCGGGACCCGAGCCGCGGGGAGCGCGCACCGAACCACTCTCCTCGAAGAGTGCCCGGCGGGAGCGAAGTGTCTTCATGGGCAGACACTCGCAGTGCTCACAGCCGGCCCCCTCGAGAGCCGACTGAGCATGCTGCACTCCCAAACAAACAACACACAGATCGTGTGTATCCCGACCCGTGATGAAGCGAGGGCAGGGATGAACACACTTTCTGAAATTCTGCTGTTGTTTGCTCGCCATATCAATATATATAAATATACAATATTAGACAGACAGACAAAATTCATACATAGAGCGCTTGTGAAGACTCAGAAGCTGTTGCGCTTGTGTTTCGGGGATGCTTTATAGTTTCCTGGTCGATACGTCACCCCGCCTATGACGTTCCGTCTCGCCATTGGACAGATTTCATACGTGCTTCATGACTCGTCACGCAGAGGCGTTCCCACGGCGTTTACACGCAGCTCGAAGTTCCCTGAATGGGAACACTTGATCGGATTGAAAACCGAAACTGAAAGGACTACGCATGTGCAATGGCGTTAAAATAGCGTAATGACGTCTGACTCACATAAGGAGCTGTTCTTCCTGTTGAATAAAGTGTCTTATAAATGAGTTTCCCGATATTCTAAAATTGTCATTTCACTCAGCGTCTGTGAAGTGGAGAAGGAAAATGTTCCTCCAGTCCTTGTTTAAATTGTCATCCACAGACAACTGGTTCTAGTTTTAGTGTGATAAATATTTGCAGCACGGCACAACGGTTCATGCTCATCGTCTCCAAATCATGATCAGGGACGGATAAATATTATGTCTGGTGTTTAAAAACAAATAAAGAACCAATAGATGAGAATAGTTACGCACGAACAGTGGCATATTCTTGCTGTGTGCGCATGTCAAAAAATCAATGACTTGATTACTTTATTTATCGTTCATGTAAACACCGTGCTTGGATTCATCAATCAGATTAATTTCATTCCGACTGAACCAAAAGGTATCCATGTAAACGTACCTAGTGTCTCACAGCTATTTAACTGAGTCATGATGCAGCTTTGGCTAAGTTTACACATGCATCAACGATTCTGAAGCGAACGCGGAAAAGTGGCGTGGAAAAATTAGCTTTATCACTTTTTATTCTGCGTTTAGACGAGCATTTTGAGTGGGAAATCCGCGTGCATATGGTGACGCAAAAGTGTGTGAAATCCAATGTAGTATGCACTCCAGGTGGTTTCACCTTTTTGCGTTTTTAAGTCCCCAAAACGCCGTCGCCGTGTTAACGAACGGCACATCCAATAAATATTTTTACGTTCTCACCCACGAGCATTCTTGTGTAAACAGGGCCTAAGACAAAACATGAGCTGTGGTTTAACTGTGCACCTTCTGAAACTTTCCCATCAGTTTCTCAATCACGCTGACTGGCAGCGGCAGCTTGTATTTGAAGATTAAAAAGGCCAGGGTGTTCATAAATAAACATCTACTAATGCATTACTTGCCTTATCCTTTCAACACCCTCTCTCCATCACTGACATTATTAGTATTAGTGTTCCACCATCCATACCTGTTTGAGTTGCTTGGGCCATTTCACTCTTTGATGAGCTAGATGAGGAAGCTGTACTATGAACTCATATACATTAATTTCCTGTACATTAACACATTATATTACTCTAGATTCCACATGTATTATTAGTGTAATTTTAAAATCTTAAAAAAATGTCAGTATCCTAGTGTTCATAAAAAAACTTCAGACAGTGTCAGCCAGTCAGACACACTGATGATTAATAATGCATTTAGAGGTTGTGAAACAGAAGACGATAAGAACCCTGTGAACTAAGAAACCAGTAATTATGTTGCAACCAGTTAATGGTTTCATGCATCAGGCTTGTTTCAGAGGGAGGATTTCACTTGGTGGAAAAATAAAGTGCACAATCTCAAAGGAGCAAAAGCTGTGGGGATGTGTGACTGACTGTGTGAGACATTTAAGCTATTTGTTTACAAACCACAGGTCCACAGGTCTCCACTCTTTCCCTCAGATTATGCTGTGTGACTCCAGACACTCTTGACATTCCCCCTGCCGAACTCAGACTTGCACACTTAGAAGGTCTCTCTTTGAATTTTTAAGTTAAAGAAGCTCCTTCTCCATCATTGATATTGCAAGCTAACAACAAATCACAGCAGGTTCAAAGTTTTTTTTATTTATTTTTTATTTTTTTAACACCTGGAAACAAATAGAAAGTTTTAGTTATAACATAACATAAAGTCGAAGTATACTGTAGGCTACATATTTATAGATAACAGTGACGTCCTCTGTTGTCTCTGTTGTTCAATTGTGTTGCGGCTTGATTCCTTAATCTTGTGGTGATTTTGTTTTGTTGTAGCTTTATTCTGTTGTGTTGTGGCTTGATTCCATTGTCATGATTCCATTATGTTGTGACAGGATTCCATCGTGTTGTGTCTTGATTCTGTCATGCTGTGGTGATTCTGTCGTGTTGTGGCTTGATGCCGTTGGGTTGGGTTGTGGTGATTCCATCATGTTGTGGTGATTCTGTCATCTTGTGGCTTGATTCTGTCGTGTTGTGGCTTGATTCTGTTGAGTTGTGGTTTGATTCTGTCGTGTTGTGGCTTGATTCTGTCATGTTGTGGCTTGACTCTGTCGTGATGTGGCTTGATTCCATCATGTTGTGGTGATTCCGTCGTGTTGTGGCTTGATTCCGTCGTGTTGTGGCTTGATTCCGTTGTGGTGTGTCTTGATTCCATTGTGTTGTGGCTTGATTCCGTCGTGTTGTGGCTTGATTCTGTCATGTTGAGTCTTGATTCTGTTGTGTTGTCTCTTGATTCCATTGTGTTGTGGCTTGATTCTGTCATATTGTGGCTTGATTCTGTCGTATTGTGGCTTGATTCTGTCGTGTTGGGGCTTGATTCCATTGTGTTGTGGCTTGATTCCGTCATGTTGTGGCTTGATTCTGTTGAGTTCTGACTTGATTCCATCGTTTTGTGGCTTGATTCCATCGTGTTGTGGCTTGATTCCGTTGTGTTGTGGCTTGATTCCATTGTGTTGTGGCTTGATTCCGTCATGTTGTGGCTTGATTCCTTCGTGTTGTGGCTTGATTCCTTCGTGTTGTGGCTTGATTCTGTTGAGTTCTGACTTGATTCCATCGTGTTGTGGCTTGATTCCATCATGTTGTGGCTTGATTCCTTCGTTTTGTGGCTTGATTCCGTCGTGTTGTGGCTTGATTCCGTTGTGGTGTGTCTTGATTCCATTGTGTTGTGGCTTAATTCCGTCGTGTTGTGGCTTGATTCTGTCATGTTGAGTCTTGATTCTGTTGTGTTGTGTCTTGATTCCATTGTGTTGTGGCTTGATTCTGTCATATTGTGGCTTGATTCTGTCATATTGTGGCTTGATTCTGTCATATTGTGGCTTGATTCTGTCGTGTTGTGGCTTGATTCCATCGTGTTGTGGCTTGATTCCGTTGTGTTGTGGCTTGATTCCTTCGTGTTGTGGCTTGATTCCTTCATGTTGTGGCTTGATTTTGTTGAGTTCTGACTTGATTCCGTCGTGTTGTGGCTTGATTCCTTCGTGTTGTGGCTTGATTCCGTCGTGTTGTGGCTTGATTCTGTTGAGTTCTGACTTGTGGCTTGATTCTGTTGTGTTGTGGCTTGATTGTTTTTTGTTGCGGCAATTCTGTTATGTTGTGTCATGTTGTGTCTTGGCGTGATTCCGTCGTGTTGAGGCGCGATTTCGTCGTGTTGAGGCGTGATTCCGTCGTGTTGAGGCGTGATTCCGTCGTGTTGAGGCGCGATTCCATCGTGTTGAGGCGTGATTTCGTCGTGTTGAGGCGCGATCCCATCGTGTTGAGGCGCGATACTATTGTGGTGTGACGCAATTCTCTCCTGTTGTGGCGATTCTGGTGTATTTTGGTTTGATTCCTTTCTGTTGTGTTGGCAACAAATTGATAATGGCTCCAAAAATACAAATTTCATCCATTTTATAATATCTTATAAATGAATATAAAATGACCATATGATTTAAATCACCTGATTCAATTAACTCAGGGTGGGAAGAATTGTACAGCGTATTTTCAAATAGGAAGTTCAAGTAATTAATTAACACAGAATCTGACATTACAAACTGAGCTATGTTTCAAAAAATGCCACACAGCCACAGAATTTACTTTTTTTGGAGGCAAACTATGAATAACTTTACAGTTGACTCTGCACGCTAAACTGGAGAAAGTATTTTCTATCTTTAAATATCTTTAAATTTCTTTAGTCTATATGTTTTCTGTGGTCCTTGTTTATAAATAGAATGACAAATAAAGAAAAACTGCACGCGAGTATGTAATTATCACTCCACAACTCCAGATTTTCCAACTTTAAACACCATTTTGAAGTGTGCGCTAGTCTTTTATCAACTACTGACAGTTTGGCTCTTGCAGCCGGCAGCCATTTTAGATGTGGTCTGCGACATGCGAGTTGCAAAGATATAAAGCCTGAGCTGGAATAAAGAAAATGTTTGACAGAAGTGAATACAGATGGAAAAAGGGAGTAAGAAAATCATGTAAGTGCTGCCATATGTTGGTGTACAAAGGGTTTGGGTTTCTCGATCAGATTGCCTCATCACAGTAGCTTGTAGTCACGTATGTGATTTCTTGCATGGATATTTTAATATGGAAATGGGAAAACCACCTGTATTGCATCTGTGGCTTTTTTGCATTCTTTCAAGTGAGCATTGCCTTAAAGGTCATGGGCCGGCAGATAAAAATTTGCTCTGGCCCCTGGAGTTCTGATTCAATGTGCTGACATATGGAGGTTATTACTCATAACTGAGGTGATTCTTATTTTTAAAGCAGATTTTTGCATAATCACTCCAAATGTGCACTCAGTGACAACATACATTTTACAGATACTTTTAAATAAATAGTTCATCCAAATATGAAAAATGGTACCATCATAATCATTTACTCAACCTGATGTTAAACTCCCTTTCCTCTGTGCATACAGAATATGGGCTACTTTTATGATGTATTTTGTCATTTTGGAGCTTGACAGCTTCAGTCCTACTTCTCTTACAACGCCTGAAAGCGTTTTATTGGTGTTGTTGATGTCGAGATAACATGTTTCTGTGCTGCCAAAGCAAATGCACTTTAAAAGCACTTTTAAAGGACAACGATGAGGGCTCAAATGGATACTGATGCCATTGTTACCATTCATGTCACTGTGTATCAAGTGCTGAGGAAGATCTGGAGCTGAAATTCAAATATGGTAATCAGGGCTCCAGACTAACTTTTTTTACTAGGAGCGCTGTTGCCCCTGACTGAAAATTTTAGGAGCGCAAGCAAAAAATTTAGGGGCACACCTTAAATAAGCTTGCAATGCAATTATTCAAATTTCCCCCAAAATAACTGTAATACTGACAAATTCTTTAATAATAAATAGACTTAACATTATGATATGCTGTTTTATTTTAACTTCACAGGGCTCCAGACCCAAAGTTGAGGGCAGCATCACCTCAAATGAAAACTCACAGTTCTATAAAAAAAAAAAAAAAAAAAAAAAATCTGGTAGCACTGGGCATAACAATAAATCACTAAGCTTAATTTAGGTGTAGATGAAATTAACTTTAGTTTTTATCATCTATAATGTCTTAATATTAATTAATAAAAGTAGTGAAAATATGTATATGGAGTGAAAATAGCCAATAAACATCCTACTGTTTACAATGGTATTATAATTATTATTTTAAGTGTTTAAATAAGAGTTTTCCAACATCTTAAAATTGTTCGTTTAAGGACAATCTTTAAAGGATGAACAAAAAATGTGTTGGTAATCACATAAAAAATACAAAAAAATAAAACATTTATATATGATATTATTGAAGTGCTGGGAAAGGATGTGTAGTAGGCTACTTACACATTATCATATGGTAAGAGTTAACTTGCCTAAATTCATGGTTCTTTTAGGCTGATTTGTGGACTGAAAGCCTTCTATAAGTGTTTTTCCTGGTTTCCAGGTCAGCGCTGTTTGATCTGATATGGTTTATAACAGAACTCTGCGCCGAATCGGAGTGTTTCTCACTGTATCTCGTGGTGTTAATGTTATTAATTCTGAGGCGAATTCAATTGATTTCTTCACTGGCTCTAGTAACAGTGTTGCGTGAGTGAGATCGGCCCGCGACTGGCAAGTTCGGGGCTTTATTTTGTCAATGGTTCGGATCGCTGCTGCAGCTCCACGGTCCTAATCATACATGAGTGCCGTATTTTCGTTCCACTTTCATTTTGTTTGCATTCGTTGCTAGGTAACGACTAAAGAGTCGATAGATCGCTGATTGCTCAGACGCACATCAGTTTGTGATATTTGTTTCCGTCTCCTTCCCACAAACGTTTACGCGCGCTATTCTTGTCACGGATTCATTGACGCGCCTCTTCCACGCTTTACCATGCGTTTAACGTGTGGCAAATTTACTGGTCGCACATGTGCGACTGGATGTAAAATTCAGTCGCACACTCTCAATTTTTGGTCGCAGTCTGGAGCCCTGGGTAATAAGCATTTATTTTTCAACATGCGCTGTAAGCAGTAGATCAATCATTCACAACAGACTGGGCCATCTGACCAATCAGAGCAGAGGAGGCTCTCTGAAGACGCCATGAGGAAAGAGGCCATTCTGCAAAGTATATTATGTGAAAATTAAAGTGTTTTTGACCTTGGATGCATGTGAACTTATGGTTGGAGTCTCCAAAATAAATTAATTTAAAATAGCATAATGGGCGTACTTTAATGTATAATAAAAAGGATTTGACAATTCTGGTCTTGTTTGAGCTTGACAGTGAATTATGAAAATATAAACAGCAGGTACAAGATTCTACAACGCATTCTCACCCCAAGGCGTCACCTTTGACCACGCGATTCTACGGCGTCATCTAACTGACGCTAAAGGAAAGCGTCTGTTAGAGGACGCGGTTAGGTTTAGGTGTGGGGTGGGGGTAGGTTACACGCGATCTTAGGGCGTCATCTTACTGACGCTAAAGGGCGCCTAAAGCGTCAGATATTGAAGCATGTCCAAATGCTTCCCAAGGCGTCAGTTAAGTGACGCCTTGGGGTGAGAATGGGCTGGATTCTAAAATTAGTGGATGAACAACTTTCAAAATTGTAAAGCGTTTCTCTGATGAGTGTTAACTTCCCAGAATTGTAATGATATCAAAACACTTCAGTGTTTGTCGCATCAGTGTTACAACAGTGCTGTTGGTTCATATGTGGTTTTGAGCAGACTTGAGTGTGAGTATTTTCACAGCATAAATGGACAGAGATTTTCCACTAAGATCTGTCAACAGGGAATGAGTGAAAGTCTGCCTGGATCACGGCCACAAAGGAAGATTCCAGATTAACGTTCTTGCCAATCATTTAATTCAGACCACATGTGCTGGACAGCAGAGAAAGGAAGCTTATGGGCGAGAGGGACAATACAAGAAAGACAGCTACTGCATTTCTTCCTTGTATGAATAAGAGACATAACTCTGAAACACTTGATGCCGACTTACACATTTAATTGCTTTATCATGACATGTGTGTGGTGAAAGCCATCAATATTCACCCAAACAAGCTGAATGTTTGACAATGGACATCTCGCCGATGTTATCTGGCTTTCCTGTGTGTTTGGAAAATGAATCAGTAATGAGATCAATTGAATAATATTAATCACGGAATGTTTTTGTGGCTCTGGACATATGAGTCATTAATAATCCAATGCAATTAACAAACACACTCTGGTCATTGTTGCTGTGGATTGAAGCACATTTGGCTTTTAGCATTGGTAGATCTCATGGTAATTTGTGGGAATCTCTTCTTCAGGGTGGCCATGTTTCACTTAGTCTCTCTTTTATTCTGTGAAGTGGTTGCTTTTACCAAAATCATTTGGTGGATGGTGGGGATTTCAATGCAAGTCTGAGGCAAAAGGGGTGGCTTGTGGCTAAACTAAAAATGGCTTTTGTTGCTTATGGGTCTATTTAGAGGAGAAAACTGTAGTCACTCAGCATACTTACTGTCATGTAAAGACCATTTTCAGACAATCAGGAATCAGACAAAAAAAGTGCAGGATGGGAATATGTTAGGTTTATGTTCTGCTGTTTTCTTATTTGGATTTTAGCTTTGTTCTGTTCTCTGTGTTCTTGGTTCCTGTGTTCATGTCTTCCTTAAGACACCCACACAGTACAAGATATTCAGGACGATTTTGGGTCTATTATCCCCTTCCGACAATCCTAGTATATACTTCATTCAGAGCAGCGCCGTGACCGCTATGAAAGAGAAGCTGTGATGGATATATTTGCTGTGTTTTCAATGGCATCCACTGTATAAAGCTCCCAGATCACTAATAATTTTCAGAAAGCGTTCTGACTTAAGCAAAACAGCCTTCATCCAAGTCTTTTTCTCTATTTTTTTCAGAAATTTTCTATAAAAAGTGGAAAAAGACTTTTGTGAGATTTCCCTGGCTCTGGTTGTTTGTAAATGGAATCTGTTAGTGTTTGGTGTGCTGTCTTGGTCACAAATCGCGGCACTCCACAAATATATCGTCATGTTTGTGGTCTCTTACATTTTGAAAATATGATAAGATTTTAACAATCTTTTAGTGTAGGCCAGCCTTTAGTTGATCTAGTTTCCTAGTGTGTGCCTGTTTGTAACCATATAATAGTAACTTATTGTGTTCACCAGTCCCTTGTTAAGTCACTCATTTAGTCCTGTGTATTTGTGTACTGTTGATACTAGAGTTTGTGCAGATTTTCATTGATGATACTTGAAATTACAACCTGAAGGTTTCACTTCATTTTAAGGTGTCATTTGTCACGGGGTGTGGTGGTGGGAGTGCAGGAGTGCAGGTAGAAGGAGTGGAAGAAGTCCATTTGAACACGAAGATGACGTTTATTTTACAAAATACCGGCAGGAAGACAGGGAAACAGGAGCAAATACGGGGTAACATTAAACATCGATCGACAAAGACAGACTGAATGAGAATCAACTAAATACACAGAAGAATCAAACATAATGGGGTGAAAACAGGTGAAACAGATGATGATGACGAGGAACAGGTGGCTGATGAGGGAGTGAGTCCGGGAGTGGAAACAAAAGGATCCGGGGAGGTGTAGTGCAGATGACGGGACAAACAGGTGAAGACGAAGACTGTGACATCATTGTTACAGCGCAGTTATATATTTAAAGGGTTGGTTCACCCAAAAATGAAAATTCTGTCAGTATTTACTCACCCTCATGTTGTTCCAAACCTCTATGTTTATTTGTTCTGCTGAACACAAAGGAAGAAATTTGGAAGAATGTTTTAATCAAACAGATCTCATTCCCCATTGACTACCATAGTATGTATTTTTTCCTACTATGGTTGTCAATGGGGAATGAGATCTGTTTGATTCAAACATTCTTCCAAATATCTTCCTTTGTATATAGACCCTTTTACAGTTGGTAAACATGGTGACGTTTTTTGTGGGCAGAGCTTAGGTGGAGGCAGAAAGATCCATTTGGCCGCTTCACTAACGCTAGTTAGCAAGGATTGTTAGCTTATTTTTTAACAATGACTGGAGAAAATCCGATATTATCTTAATGAGTAAGGTCACTCAGTGTCCAGGACCGCGATTGTTATTTTCAAAAGTTATTTTTAACCGACGGAACCAGATTGGCCTGACCCGTAGCCGTCTACACGCTCACTCAATGCATGGATGATCTGACAAGATTAACGGACGTTACCTCGATTGAGTGGTCTGACTTCTACACCTACCTTACAGAGAAACCGATCGTAAAGAGAAACTGAGGGCATATAAATCTTTAGATGCCTATATGGTCCTGTACAAGACTTGTGTGTACGATCCGCAGTTCTGCCGAGCCAGCGCCGAGACCATGACAATGTAAAGAGTGACATTACAGTGCGATTTTAATGATGTGAATATTTTCTAGAAATAAAAGTTTCAGATATAGCATATTCATTTTTCATCAATTCTTGCACCAAACAACACAACAAGATGACATTTAATAATAATAACAATTATTAAAGCTCCTTATTTTATTAGCCTTATTAGCCGGTTGTCCTGCATCCTCAATAAACAAGCTACAGTTAGTACAAAATGCAGCTGCTAGAGTTCTTACTAGGTCAAGAAAATATGATCATATAACACCGATTTTATCATCTCTACACTGGTTACCTATTAAGTTCCGCATCAACTACAAAATACTACTACTGACCTATAAAGCCCTAAATGGTTTAGCACCTATGTACTTAACGGACCTTCTTTCGCCCTACAATCCACCGCGTTCCTTAAGATCACTAAATTCAAGGCTTCTGGTCTAAAGCGTTCTGGCATTCCTAGGATATCGAAGTCCAGTAAAGGAGGGAGGGCGTTCTCGCATTTAGCTCCAAAACTCTGGAATGGCCTTCCCGATACGGTCCGAGCCTCTGACTCGCTGACACAGTTCAAAACTAGATTAAAGACGCATCTCTTTAGTCAAGCATTCACATAATGCTTACCTTCTAGTCCTCTGTTATGCCATACGGAACCGTTTGCCACTGAAACTGCTTAACGCACCAGTGGGGCTCGACAGCCTTTTAGACAAACGGGTCGGCGCGTATGGTTGGGTTGCGGAGAGTTCGGGTTACGGAGAGTTTGTGAGTTATAACGGAAATCATTATGAACATCAGCTATGCTAATTATTTCCCATCTGCCTTTCTGCTGTTATCTCGGGACGCTTGTCCCGAGAAAAATGGCGTTCGTCAGGTCCAGTTTTGTGTCCAGCCTCTCACGGGGATTTCGGATGCCCCAACGCCTGTGATGAGACGACTCAACGCCTGTGATGAGACGACTCAACGCCTGCGATATGTTATGGCGCCGTTTGATTCATAAACAATATTTATATTTAATATTTATATTTAAACAATATGAATGTAAGCCAGAGGAGAACTGGCCCCCGACTGAGCCTGGGTTCTCCCAAGGTTTTTTCTCCATCCAATCTGATGGAGTTTGGTTCCTTGCCACTGTCGCCTTGCTTTTGGCTTGCTTTGAGCTTGCTCAGTTGGGGTTATTTAGTGTTTAGCAATGTTGTTGATCTGTGTTGTGCTACTTTCATGTTATCACTGTGAAGCTGCTTTGATACAATCTGTATTGTGAAAAGCGCTATATAAATAAATGTGACTTGACTTGACTTGACTTATTATGTAGCCGAATCTGTGCTGTTTTGCATTGGCCGCCTGCAGTTTTCACTTTGTTTTGCCTCCAGCTAGCGCCGTGACGTAACTGTGACGTCGGCGCAAAAGGGGTCTATAGCAGAATAAACAAACACATAGAGGTTTGGAACAACATGAGGGTGAGTAAATACATTTTTGGGTGAACTAACCCTTTAAGTACTGAATAATATTAATGAAAAACATGTACTTACTACAGGGTTAGGGTAGGATAGGATTTGTTTGAGGTTTATTTGCATGTAATTATAAATTATTGTTATTAATATATAATATATAACAAGGACACTGTAAAATAAAGTGTTACCGGACTGAATTTACAATTTCTTGTTTTACTTCTATAGTATCTCTGCCTTATTGGGACAGATTCACAGTTATTGACTATTATTATTTCCACTATAATATAGGCCTGGGTGAAGCAGCCAGACTAAATGAATACAATATGAATTCTGATGATAGAGAAATCACTAACAGTAAATGAATGGTTGACAGAACATTTCAGACACCCTATAATTTAGCCGAATCATTGGTCTCATTATTCATAGGCTTGAAGTTGTAAATGAACACAGGCATCCAGAAACTATTATATCTCTTTTCTTTTGACATATTTGAGAGTGGAGCCCATTTATGCTTTGTACTCCAAAGGAAATATGTGCTGCGCTGAAGTGTGAAGCAGTCATCGCTCCAAAATCGAGAGATGAGAACTATTCTTTTAACACAGTCTCATCCCAAAAAGTCATATAACTGACGTTTTGGGACGTATTTTGACCATACGTCAATATCAGCCTTTTTAGGGCCCCCTTAAACGTCGGTAGATGGCGATCCCGGGCCGTCATACAACTGACGCTTTACCTTTAACGTCAGTTAGGTGACGGGTTAGGTTTAGGTTTTGGTATGGGGTAGAGTTAGGATCCCATAACCTCATCTACCGACGTTTAAGGGGGCCCTAAAAAGGCGAATATTGACGTATGGTCAAAAGACGTCCCAAAACGTCAGTTATATGACGTCTTGGGGTGAGACCGGGTTGATTCTTTCAATGTCCTCTTAAAATTTATCTTTTTTTAACTATCAAAAATAATTTGGATGGTCTTAAATGAGGCACAAACTTCTCAATTCCACAACGACAAGTCAGTAACCACACTGATTTAAGTTTCATGAGATTTCAGTACATAAGATATCGTTGAAAGTAAAAAGGATTTGCTGTTTAGCGAGTGAGATTCATAATCACTCTGACAGATCCAGTGAGTTCATTTCGTGAAATATTTGTCAGAACTAAAATAATCATTAAGATAACCAAATTAAAAGAATCATTTTTTGTGAATTAGACTCCACTGTTCGTTGTGTGTTTGCTTTGCATTCAGATCAGGACAACTTAATAGAAGTCTTTTTTTATCTCGTCACATTCAATTCACATTCAAGACTTAAATTTTAGGCAAATGCTGTAATTTTCTCATGATAACATGTCCCAAAAAGGTAATTTGAAGAAGACAAATCAATAATTAAAAAAGGCACAATTTGTTTCCATAATCAGAACGAACAGTCAATTTCAATTAAGAAAAATTGTATTATTTCAATTGAAAAATTTACAACAGCACGTTCTTACAACTGTACTCTGCTTCGCTAAAACGATCCACACTTTAAAGATATGCTCTTGCCTGAAATCAAGATCTTTGAGTAAAACCAAGAGTGTCATTCTCAAAACCAGCAGAAACACAGCAGAAACACAAAGGCCGATACCTAGCATTAGCAGGCTATTTATATGACCATACAGATTGTGTTATCACTAATGCACATATTTACCCAAATAGTGAATGCTATGACATTTATTTATGAGATTATACAACATATTGAAAGTGTTTAAACTGTATAACGCATTATGCATGTATAATTTTGTACAGTATACAAATACAGTATGTGCGAAGAATATTTTGCTAACATTCCCGTTTTTATTTCTGAATATTCTTTGAACATCAAAAACCATCCAGGTTTTTAAATGTTTTAAAACACGATTTTACTAGGTTATACAAATGTTGTAATCCCCTTATCCCTGTGATGCCGGTACCGTTATGTGGCAGAAACACAGGAAGGAGGCTGGATCCAAACGCAGTGTATAGGCTTTATTTAGACAAACTACATATTTTAACAAAGACTCAGAAACAGGACTCAGACACCGGAGCGACAACATCGACCTCACACGTTCAACAACTCACAAACTAAGACAGAAACACAGGGCTTAAATAATCAGACAAGCAAACTTAACAAGGTAACAAGGGGGCGTGGACAATAGGAAACACCTGGAAAACTCAATAGACAGGGAACCACTAATAATACAAAGACAAAGACAAAGATACAAAACCACATCATGACAATCCCAGTGTTGTAGTCGAGACCACCTCACTCAAGTCCGAATCGACACCGAGACCAGAGAGAGTCGAGTCCGAGTCAAGACCGAGTCCATAGAGAGTCGAGTCCGAGTCGAGTCCGAGACCAGAGACGGTCGAGTCCGAGTCGAGACCGAGACCAGTGAGGGTTGATTACCTAATTTACTTTTATTTACTTAGAGAAATCCTTTTTTTTTTTTTTTTTACTGAATTTACTTAGAGTTTAAAAAATATGATCAGTTTAGGGTAAAAAGGCCACATAGTAAGTGGTGTTAAAAGTAATTTTATTACAATTTGTCATGTGCAGTTGCGCACTAGAAAATCGCCAATCACTAGGCATGTCAATCAATTTAAAGAAATATTTTATTAACATACATTAATAATCATGAAAAATATTTTTAATTGAACTCGAGTGGACTCGGGAATAATTCCGAGTCTTAAAAAAAAAAAATGTTCGAGTACGAGTCAATTCCGAGTCCAAATGGACACGAGTCCATGACAAGACCAAGACCATTAAAATATGGTCTCGAGACCGAGTCCGAGACGAGTCCGAGTCTCGAGTACTACAACACTGCCTTATCCCCTAGAACCTTATCAGAATGGCAAACTTCTGAGAATGTTCCGTTTGGAATTTGCCATTATAATGTACTTGTATTGTACTATAAATACATGCGTCATAGAAAGTGTTCAGAAAATGAATGGCAAGCTTATTTTTAAATCCTGATTGCTGTATGAAAACGTTCACATATGGGTTGTACAGACAAATTAGTGTGTATGCATCATTAGTGAATGAGACCGTTTGTGTTTGTTTAGTTTGGTCTGGATATGTTCTGCATCATGGAGACAGAATTTGTTGCTTCAATCATGCTGGAGAAAACAACAAAAAAGCATAGCTGACTTCAGTTTAATGGTTTAGATTGGCAGAGAGAGGAATATAAATTTACAAAGGTTTTCCCTAAATATCCCACTGATCACAGAGCAAACATCAGCTAAACATGCATTTTATTCTGCCTAGATTTAACATGACTTGAGGAGTGATGTTGTAATGCTCAAAGCTGGAACGAATAGCATTTTTATTTTTTAACTCCTATGTTCGGAGCTTTCTTCTCCAACTGTATGGAATGCATGGAAGAATCCCTCCTACAGTATGAGCCTAAAAATAAATAAAAATCCTAAAAATGCTGCTGTTATGGAGTTATCAATCTGCTTCAACATTGACCGCTTTACAGTTTTGTTTCTCAGTTTTGAAAATTTAAAGTAAGTGACAAAGAGATGAATGAGGCTACAGAATGTGTTGTTTAAAATGTGATCTAGTTACATTACCTGTGTATCCATTCCCAACGCATTCTCACCCCAAGGCGTCACCTTTGACCACGCTTCAATATTTGACGTTTTAGGCGCCCTTTAGCGTCACTTACATGACGCGATCCTACGGCGTCATCTAACTGACGCTAAAGGAAAGCGTCTGTTAGAGGACGCGGTTAGGTTTAGGTGTGGGGTGGGGGTAGGGTACACGCGATCCTAGGGCGTCATCTTACTGACGCTAAAGGGCGCCTAAAGCGTCAGATATTGAAGCATGTCCAAATGCTTCCCAAGGCGTCAGTTAAGTGACGCCTTGGGGGTGAGAATGGGCTGCCATTCCAGTGTTATCTTATAGTCTATATTTATAATAAAGTTTTTATAAGAAGACTTTTCTGCTCACAATCAGTGTTGGGACGCATTACAAGTATCCAGAATTTCATAATCAGATTACTATTTAAGTAATTTAAAGGATTATTTCGCTTTTGAAAAAAAATTTGCTGATAATTTACTCACCCCCATGTCATCCAAGATGTCCATGTCTTTCTTTCCTCAGACGAAAAGAAATTAAGGTTTTTGATGAAAACATTCCAGGATTTTTCTCCTTATAATGGACTTCAATGGGAACCAGGTCCAACCGAGGTCCAAACGACAGTTAATAACAGTTTCAGATGCAGCTTCAAATGTCTTTAAACGACACCAAACGATGAATAAGGGTCTTATCATGCGAAACGATCGGTTATTTCAAAGCTTATTCCAAAAATGTAACTTTTCTAAGGACAAATGCTAGCCTTGTAATATATTGTGAGGCGCGTTTGCAACGTCACGTAATACGTAATTACATTCAAAAGGTCACGGGCGACGTAGCCGGAAGTACAGAATCAAAATCGTCCGACATCATTGTTTTACCTTTTAATTCCTTTTTTGTAAACGCTGTTTGAGTTAGTTTTCACGTTCAACCTATGCGTTCAACTTGTAAACACTCTGACTCTGTACTTCTGGCTATGTCGCCCGTGACCTTTTGAACGTAATTACGTATTACGTGACGTTGCAAACGCGCCTCACAGAATGGAGAAAGGCTAGCATTTGTCCTTAGAAAAGTTACATTTTTGGAATAAGCTTTGAAATAACAGATCGTTTCGCATGATAAGACCCTTATTCATCGTCTGGTGTCGTTTAAAGACATTTGAAGCTGCATCTGAAACTGTTATTAACTGTCGTTTGGACCTCGGTTGGACCTGGTTCCCATGTAAGTCCATTATAAGGAGAAAAATCCTGGAATGTTTTCATCAAAAACCTAAATTTCTTTTCGACTGAGGAAAGAAAGACATGGACATCTTGGATGACATGGGGGTGAGTAAATTATCAGCAAAAGTTTTTTCAAAAGTGAACTAATCCTTTAAGTAATTGGTAACACATTGTTTCTACATTTACAGCTAAATATGTTGCAAATTTAGTTACTTTTTCAAATAAGTAATGCAAGTTTTCCCTTTTAATCACTTGCACTTGTGGTCTTCTGGACTCACAATAGCCATTGCAAAGTCCACAAGACTGTAGGGTGTCTCATTTGTCCTTTTAGGTTTGAAAAGCCTGCTCACAAGCGCCTCCTTTACAGGCGATATGCACCCTCGATGAGCAGTTTTGCCGGGGCGCTGCTGCAGACTTCTACCCGACAGTTCACTCAACTTGAAGACTGCCTTTGTTTCAACTTCGAAATTAAAGTTAATGAGCAAATTGAGTCAGTAATTGAGTGATGATTGACCATTACTGAAGTCTTCTTTCTGACAACAACTATTACGGATGCATAGGGGCTTTGCGACTCTTATGATTCCTGCTTGCAGCAATTCTTGTACAGGGTGCACATTTTTACAGTAAATTTTGATGACTTTTAAGACCTTTTTTAAGTCCTCTAAAAGTAAAATTTAACACCTTACCACGACAAAAAAAAAAAAAAAAACGTGTGGTGTGGCGAAGCATAGCGCAGTACAGCTCTCAGCCACACTCAAGACAGGTCACAGGGACACGACAACTTTTATACCAAGTGTTGATTCGCCTTACAACTCTGACATGTTATCAGCCTTTAAGATACTTCAGGTAATTTCTGAATTCTGGCCCCTCATTGCAGACAACCCCAGGACATTACAAAAGCCCACAAATACACAAAAATTAAAGTATTCATCATCCTTTCTTTAAATTATGGGTAAATGTGGCTGTCAAATAGCCTGTTGGGGTAAAATGTTGTTCATTTATGTTGCATTATGTTTCTTACTGTTATTTCTTTTTTTACTTTATGCTATTGACTGTTGTCGGGGACAAAAAACGGGGACTTTTATTTTGACTCAACTAGTGTTTTTTGTATGAGATGAATGTCGCGCTGCTGCTCCCTCATGCACTGACGTTATTCCAATGCATTGAGATGATTGCTAACAAAATAAATACAACTGAGAAATTGTATCTGGATTTTTTTCTATGGTGAATGTATGATCGCAACATATTGTGTATCGACATGGCAGACAGAGGTGAAAATTTAACAGGTTATGGGCCCAGGCGCGCCAGTGCTACAGGAGGAAGATGGCAGAGGCTAATCTTCGACAGAGACAAGAATAACTACAAACTATGGGAAGTAAAATTTCTTGGTCATCTGAGAATTAAAGAAACAATACTGTCTACTGGGAATATAGACAAGGAAAAGAATGAGGAGTGCTACGCTGAACTTATCCAGTTTCTTGACGAAGCCTGTCACTGGTGATGCGAGAGGCGACTGATGACGGCAGAAAAGCTCTAAAATACTTCGAGATCACTACACCAGTCAGGGTAAGCCCAGAATTATCGCCCTATACACTGAACTAACTTTGTTAAAGAAGGAATCTGACGAGACTATAACAGACTACATTATCCGAGCTAAGAAAGCAATGACTTCCCTAAGAAACGCAAAAGAAGTCATAAGTGACGGACTTATAATAGCTATGATCCTAAAGGGTCTGCCGGATTCCTACAAACCTTTCGCTATCCATACTACACAGAGTAGTGAAGAATTGACTCACCCAGTTCAAAAGCAAACTAAGAAGTTATGAAGACAAAATTTGATGATAAACGTCTCAGGTTACGTATGTAACCCTGGTTCCCTGAGAGGGAACGAGAGCTGCGTTTGAAACGAGGTGGGAACGCTCTGCGTGATTGCGTCGTGAAGCACATGTATTATCAGTCCAATGGAAGAATGAGACATCATGAGCGGTGACGTCATGACCAGGAAAATTATAAAGCACCCCAGAAAACAGACCGCATCAGCTTCTGAAAAGGCCTGAAGCAAGTCGATCACAGGCATGCAGGGAAGTATGGCAGGCGGACGCAGCTCTCGTTCCCTCTCAGGGAACCAGGGTTACATATGTAACCTGAGACGTTCCCTTTCAAGGGAACTCAAGCTGCGTTTGAAACGCGGTGGGAACTCCATACCCACGATGCCTTATGACAAATGCCTGTACTGTATGAAATAAAATAGCACACTAAGACACAAGCACCCTAGATCCTGGAGTGGAGCCCAGGTCCAAGTCGTAAAAACGAACAAATGTATGCGGTTAAGACCAACCTGCTGCACTACAAATATCGTGCAACGAAACCCCAGATATTAAGGCTTTCGAGGCCGCCACACTCCTAGTCGAGTGTGCGCGGACAGCCAAAGGTGAAGGCTGATCGGCCGCTTCGTAAGCAAGTGTAATAGCCTCAAATACCCACTTGCTCATAACCTGCTTGGAGGCAGGGCAACCTCTCTTAGTTGACCCGAAACAGACAAACAATTGATCTGATTTACGTCACAGGGAAGCTCTGTGGACATAAGCATCCAAAGCCCAAACAGGGCACAGCAGATTAAGCTTTTCCTGATCAGGAGAGAGAAAAGGTGGAGGACAAAAGGCCTGCACAACTATAGGACCCGGCACACAAGTGGGTACTTTACGAATATAGGGTGAAGGGTGAAGAAAAGCTTTAACCATGCCAGGAGCAAATTCCAAGCACGAAGGAGCAACCGAAAGGGCTTGTAAATCACCTATTCTCTTAATAGAAGAAATAGCAATGCGAAACAAAGTCTTTAATGTCAGGAACTTTTCCGAAATCTGGCTCAAAGGGAGCCAAAGCCAAGCCTTCCAGTACCACGGCCAAATCCCAAGCCGGTGCTCTCGTGCACTGAGCAGGCCTAAGCCTCAAAGTGCCACGGAGAAACCGAACAATGAGGGGATCTCTCCCCAAAGATAAACCACCCAAAGGAGAGTGGTAGGCAGAAATAGCCGCCACATACACCTTCAAAGTGGATGGGGATAATCCAGCAGAAAACCGTTCTTGCAAAAAATAAAATACTGTACAAATCGGGCAGCTAACAGGATTACAATGATATCTAATGCACGTAGGCTACTTCAGAAAATATAACAAATTTTTTAAGGGGACCCGGGACCTGGTCAAGTTTCGCGGGACTCGTGGAAGTCACAGAGGAGGAGGTATTCGGGAGATGATCCCTGTTCTGGTGGTCCTGGTTCCGGTGGTCCCTAGTCCAGGGGTCCGGAGGAGAAGGAAGAGACACAGCCCGTCGGCCCAGTCAGAGACTGTTCACGTCCCGTCTGCCCATTCAGAGATTGTTCATGTCCCGTCTGCCCAGTAAGAGAATGGTCACGTCCTGTCTGCCCAGTCAGAGACTGTTCACGTTCCGTCTGCCTTCATGGACCTGAACTATCTGGAGCGTCTGGCTCGGATCCTGGACATGCCTGTGTCTGCTTTTCCAAATTCCAACATCAACATGGCCCTACACTTCACCCTCCAGCACCTGGATTTTCCGGCATCTTATGCCAGGATTTTGTTTGTGGACTTTAGTTCCGCCTTTAATAACATCATCCCTGCCTTGCTACAGGACAAGCTCATCAAACTCAATGTACCATATCCCACCTGTAGGTGGATCACGGACTTTCTGTCTGACAGGAAGCAGTGCGTTAGGCTGGGGTCACTAGTCTCTGAGCCCCTGTTTATCAGCACCGGCTCCCCTCAGGGCTGCGTCCTCTCGACTCTGCTTTTCTCCCTTTACACCAACAGCTGCACCTCCAGTCACGCATCCGTCAAGATTTTGAAGTTTGCCGATGACACCACCCTCATTGGGCTCATCTCTGATGGGGACGAGTCTGACTACAGGTGGGAAGTTGACAACCTGGTGTCCTGGTGCAGCCAGAACAATTTAGAGCTCAATGCTCTAAAGACAGTGGAGATGGTTGTGGACTTTAGAAGGGGCACAGCCCCATCTACCCCCATTAACCTACGCGACTCCCAAGTAAAAACTGTGGAGTCCTTCTGTTTCCTGGGCACTATCCTCTCCCAGAACTTAAAGTGGGAACTGAACATCAGCTCCCTCTCCAAGAAAGCACTTCAACGGATGTACTTCCTACGGCAGCTGAATAAATTCAAGCTCCCGAAGAAAATGATGGTGCAATTTTATACAGCTATCATAGAGTCCATTCTCACCTCCTCCATCACTACCTGGTATGCTGCTGCCACGGCCAAAGATAAGAGCAGACTGCAGCGTATCATCCATACGGCGGAGAAGGTGATCGGTTGCAGTCTGCCTTCCCTCGGGGACTTGCACTCCTCAAGGGCGCTGAAACGAGCAAAGAGGATTGTGGCAGATCCCTCTCACCCTGGTAATTCCCTGTTTCAGCTACTCCCCTCTGGCAGGAGGCTGCGGTCCATCAAAACCAGCACCTCTCGCCATAAGAACAGTTTTTTCCCTTCTGCTACTGGCCTCCTTAACAAGGCCTGGAGCTCTCAGTGACACTGACCTCAAATTTGAACTCATTTTTGCACTTTATCATATCTGCACTATTACTTTATTAGGTACCCCATGTGGGCACACTTTTGTGTTATTATAGTATGTACCCTATATGCTGTATGTTATATGTTTGCACCTTCCGGCCAAAATAAATTCCTTGTATGTACAAACATTCAGGGCGAATAAACCCATTCTGATTCTGATTCTGATTTAGAGCAGGAGGCAGAGCCAGTGCCCGTTCCAGAGCCAGTGCCTGTTCCAGAGCTGGAGCCAATGTTTGTTTCTGTGTTTGTGTCTGTCTTTGTCACCATTACTGTTCTAGTGGCTGTTCCTGAGCCGGTGCCTGCAGTTCCTGAGCCAGTGCCTGCTGTTCCAGGACCGGAGCCAGTTTCCACCTCCTTCTTCCCATAAAAACAAACTTAGTTGCGATTACTTTACTCTGCGATATGGCACACATTAAGCAATCACGTTGGTTCAATTCAGTTTCAAAAAGTTGTTTTACCTGTGAATTATTATTTCATTTTTTGTAAATGCCATTGGACTTTTGTAACTTTTGATTTTTTGTTTTATAAACACTTGGTCGGTTCTTCCGCCTATGTCACGTCACGTGTGACCTTTCAACGTGATTGCGTAATCCGTGACTCATAGCATGAAAACATGTCGCCCGAGTGGCGCACAGCGATAAGCAACAAGCATATGATCTAAATATTGTGGGTTTGATTCTTGCCTGGCAAAACTTTATAAAGGTGTGTATAATGTTTCAATTCAATTATTTTATTATCTGGGTAAGCATTGTACTAATCTTAGAAATGTATTTTTATTCCTGTTCATTCTCATTTGAATATATTTTAACTTATTCTCTGTGATGTCAAATTTCAGTATCATTACTCCAGAGACAAACATTTTTGTTTAAGACATCATGGATGAATACACTGAATCAACAAATAATTGATCATTTGATCAAAGCTGGTTGATTTTATTCCAGGGCAATTGATAATGTTCCTTTATCAGCATTTGGTTCAGCTCTTCTGCGATTCTGTTCTGAGAAGCTATCAAAAATGTATCACTGAAATGTTAATTAAGTAAACAAAATTGTACCAATTAATATTTGGCAATACTGAAATGAGACAAAACAAAGATCCTAGATAGTGACAGCACTGATCTTGAACATATTACACAAATAAGACAATTAGAACATGCTCAAACAATTATGCACCACAGTATTTTTCTTATTACATTGCTACAAAACAAAATTCTACCTTAACAATTTGCTTTACTAAAATGAACCTAAATCATACGGAATAGAATTGATCATCTGCCGCCTTTAGTCAACAATTAAAAAACTGTTTGAATGCACCGGATCTACTCTAAAGTGTGATTTAGAGTTACCTAATACGTTACCTAATACGGCATGACACATAAATAAATCTGTTACTCGTAATGTTTTTACTCGTAACCTGGAAAAATACATAGAAAAACACAATGCCAAGCCCACATAAAAATGGAGGATTAAGATAATACCTCAGACATTTTAAAATAACATCTGTAGCTGATCATAAGTCATTAGACAGCAGTTTATTATTCTAATATTAAAATGTCTGACAGTCTGAAAAAACCCCCAGTAATAACAGCATATGATGATATATACTGAGGCAGCAGACGTAATCATGTATGGATAAATCTAAAATGACAGCTTTTGTGCAAACAACGTCAGCTCAGGCGAGCTTTCCCTTTGTTCTGTTTGCACACAGACACACACACATATATAGGTTGTCTCTTGAAAAGTGTTCTGTGAGTAATGTGTTCTGAGAGTAACAGACACTTTGGCTCTCAAGCACTGTATTTGCTCAAGTTGCCATGATCCCGAGTGCCGCTGTTTCCGCTAAACACAGAATCACCTGGAAAGCTCGTCTGCTCTTGTTGCTTTTGGATACTTTTTCAAGGAACTTTCCTACCACTTTGGCACGCAGACAAGAGAGGACATAGCAGCGGAGGAAATATATGATAGAATATCATCTAATTTCCGTTCAGAATTGCGGTATAAAGCATGAGATTGGCGTCTGCTCTCAAACAGCTTTGACAGGGGGAGAAAGCAAAAAACATTATGATTTATCTATTTTGAATTTTTGCAGACAAGAAATGACAACAATTCAATACCAAAAATGGCTCTTAAAAGCTACCTCATAAATCTCACATTTCTAATGTCCCTGCATGGGTTTGAAATACTTAGATTTTTTTGACTGACATTTCATAGCAGTTGATGCAAACTTTACTGCACTTATAATACAAATTATTATTATAAAAATTGCTAATTTGATTTAGAAGTGTGGTGTAGTCTCCAAACGTACTCTGTGACATGAAAGCCACAAACAAATGGTGATTTCTCTTCCAGTGTGCATCATGGGAGAACACCACCAAGTCATAAGAGTGGGAGGTTGTGCAGGGATTCCTTTCCAGCTTTTCATGAGCTGGAGGCTGTTTGGTGTAATTGATTATGCTGCTGATTCCATCGCTATTTCAGCAGTATTTTAGCTGACTACGGACATAATACCTCGATGACATTCAAACAACATCATTACTGGGTGTTGCATTGGCCAAGTTAGATTTAAAGACTTCACCGTGGTGGAGCATGTGATTAATAACCAGATCTTTTGTCTGACAACAGCTCTAGCTTTTTTTGGAGCGTATCCACCACGACTCAGCCCACAGGCCATTTCACAGCGCTGAATTATGGAAAAACAATTACATCCAAATCTTGTGAAATTACCTGCATTCAACAGCGTTTCCTCTGCAGACAATTCCCTGAGCTTGAGAGCACTGAGCTGTGCTTTCTTTATAGGATTTGTTGAGGACTTGTATACTCTTTGTGTCTACCACGTGTTGTTTAAACACACTCAACACACTAAATGGTATTTTGTAGTAAATAATATGCCCTTTACCTCTGTATTTCATTTTCCTACATGTTCATTATTTCCAAAACAAACACGTACAACACCATTTAAAAGTTTGGAATAATTATGATTTATTTAATGGCTTTGAAAGATATCTCTTGGCTCACTTTTTAATAGCTGACGGCTTTATGTTTAGGGTATTATCCTCATAACCTTTAAAGAGCATTTTTTTCAAAGCCATTTTCTTATTAATTTTTTATTGCAGACAGCAATAAGTACTTTCTATTCCAGAAAAGTACCAGTGATCCTGTATGAACAGGTCCAATTGAAAAATACCGCTAAACAAATTATGCCAATTTTTTGTGCAATATGATCAACATGAGCAAGTACAAGGTGAGGACATGTTGATGTAAGAAGTTTCTGATAATGGACATCACCAATTGTACTGTTGAGTATATGAGTGTTTTTTAGTGCTGATGTATGAATGATATCTTAATGGTAAAAAGTCAACAGATGTGGCATATTTCAATTCAGGAATTGTACCGCAATTTAAAGCAAGACAAGTTTATTTATATACCACATTTCATACACAATGTTTATTCAAAGTGCTTTACATAGAATACACTAAAATAATCAAAAGAAATAAGAATAATTAAAACAGTTTTGAATCAAAAATCAAATAAAATACAGTAAAAACAGTCGGGCAAACAGTGTCACAGTGCTCAGTAAATTCAGTTAATGCATAGGTAAACAGATGTGTTTTGAGTCTGGATTTTGAATGTGACACATTTGAATGTGTTAAGGAGTAAACGGTTGTTGTCATTACCTGAAGACATAAATGTTGACCATATGACAATAACCATTCATGCATAAGCCTGAAATGGCTAGTCACATGGTTGGCTTTATGCAAAGAGACCTTGCATGAACATTTCATCTCCTCAGCATTCCATCACATGAGGCAGTGATAAAAAGAATACAAAGTTAGAAAATAATCTGTAACACTGAACACATGGTGGACAATCATTACAATCAACATCACAAGGATGCAATATTTAGGTATTTGACCAAGGCAGCCTAGCCTGGTTAAAACCAGACCATTCTCAGTTGTAACTGAGTAATGGTCTGGGAAAGTGTTATAGACAAATCATTTCCAGAGGGGCGTCACGGATAGACTTAAAACCAATCAGAACGATGAAGGAGATGACGTATGCAGAGCGGCGGGGAAACATCTCCGAGTGTTGTTCTTTCAACGTGTGATGTTCGACAGCGGCACCCATCTTTGTAATGTAGGCTACAAAATCTGCCTCAAAATCCCAGCGCTGTCGTCATCGTGTAAAGCCCGCCCCAACATTTCTGATTGGTGCCTTGATTTTGACGGATTGGAAATGGGCTTGAACGCGCTCTTTGCCAGACTAACTTGCACAGCAAATCTAAATTTGCCGGAAGTTGTCTGGGTTTTCCCAGGCTAAAGGCAGCCACCAAGGGGTGCAAAAGAGGATTATAATGTTTTTTCTGGATATTAAAGTGATATTTTGTATAGTAATATAAACATAATTTGTATATTTTTACCGTATCATACAGTGTCAATTCATAGTGTGTGAGTAACCGCTATTTTTTTTAAGGAAGGAGGTGTTTGTTCCTAGACTATGTTGACTATTGAATTTGTCAAATTCACATTTCATTTGAAGTGTGATCAAGTAAATAGTTCTTAAATGTGCTATATGTAATTTTTTAACTGTACTTTTGCAGATATTTAGGAAGTTTACATTTGTTTCTCTGAAAAAAAAAAATGCTACAGCCAGTTATTCTACTTTGAAATGTGCATTCTGTGTCGGAATATCTATTTTTGTTTTGGTCTCTGTGATTCCACCCAATGCCAATTTAAACAATACTATTTCGATACCCCAGGTTGCCAGTTGGCGGAAAACAGCATATTGCAGCAATGGAAGCCAGTGAACGAGCTGGATCAGAGATTGCAGATTCTAACCGACCTAAAAAGCCTCAGCATCCATCTAAAAAATCTATGTCCAGAGGCTTATTAAAATACAAAAAAAAAAAAAAAAAATCAAGGCTTGTTGCATTCCATTGTCACTTGCGCTAGTTCCTGCTGTGTGTCCTCAAATGGCAACCCACTTCAGCATCAAGTCTGAGGAGAAGGGGTTGGGGAAACAACTCTCTCCAACATTTTGAATTTGGACTGCAGTGCCCATTTTAACCGTATGCTGTCAACATTACATACCGCACCTTTAAGTTTTCTTTTTACTTGTAAACTGCTAAACAAAACATAAACTGTTACAATGCAAGTTTATGGATTTACATGTCAAATCCTTTGTACATTGATCCCTGTGCTGTGGAAATGGAGAATGGAAAATGCCATTATAGAATCAATTATTCACCATCTTGAGTGTTAAGAGCTTAAAAGACAGACACGTACAATGAATTAGGGATAAGAACAGGATGACTGAGACACTCTCACACATTCTGGTTCTGAGGATACAGACACTTGGATTGAGATGGAAGACGCAGACACATGAGCAAAGTCTGGGAAAGCAGACTAGAACACAAGATCAGACTCAAGAACATGGGTTGTCAATACACTCAGGGGATTATGGCCTGGAGAATGAGTTGAACAGATGAGACAAGACAGCAAAATATGCTCATTGGAAAAAAGTACGGTTACACTTTATTTTAAGGTGACGTAGTTACACTGTACTTACTCAAATAAGTACAGAGTAATATTAGTTAACTACATGTACGTACTATAGAGTTACTGTTTGGGGTGGGGTTTGGTTTAGGGTTAGTAACTTAATTACTATAGTAATTAAATGTAGTAATGTGTAACTATGTCACATTAAAATAGCTGAAATTAACACTAAAGAATGAATTATAGGCCTACAATTAAAATTGTGTCACGCTACACATACACACAGGTAAGTTCCATTAGCAGTAATATTTATTTGGGGAATCCGTACTCACAACAGTTCAGGCAAGGGTCAAAATCCATATAAGCAATCCACGATAGAATAAAACAAGAACAGGCACTTCAATGAGGTGTGACGAACAACAAGGACTCCGTAACAAACACTAAACAGGCAGGGTATATACACACACACAGAACATGACAATCATGATGGGGAACAGCTGAGTGCAATGAACAGTGATGAGCGCAGACAAAGATTGTGGAGAATGCAGCTCCAAAAGAGAATGACACTGTGGGGAAGAAGGGCCTCTAGTGGACACCAAGGTGTATAAACCAGACACTGTGACACAACCCCCCTCTACGGAGCTAATGCCTGGCCGGACACAGGCTCCGGCTCAGGAACCGCGGACACAAAAGGTCTGAAGGGCCTCTCCAGGATCCGAGCCAGACGTTCCAAACAGTCGGTCGGTGCCCCCATGGCCCTGAGAACGGGCATCTCCTGATCCGTCTCTTGGCAGACGTGGTGTGGAACGTCTCTGGTTGGGCAGACACGACGTGAACCATCTCTGGCTGGGTAGACGTGACGTGAACCGTCTCTAGCTAGGCAGACGTGACGTGAACAGTCTCTGGCTGGGCAGACGTGACGTGAACAGTCTCTAGCTAGGCAGACGTGACGTGAACAGTCTCTGGCTGGGCAGACGTGACGTGAACAGTCTCTGGCTGGGCAGACGTGACGTGAACAGTCTCTGGCTGGGCTGACATGACGTGAGCAGTCTCTGGCAGGGCAGACGTGACATGAACCATCTCTGGCTGGGCAGACGTGACGTGAACCGTCTCTAGCTGGGCAGACGTGACGTGAACAGTCTCTGGCTGGGCAGGCGTGACGAGAGCTGTCTCTGCATCGGCAGACGTGACGTGAGCAGTCTCTGGATCGGCAGACGTGAAGTGAGTAGTCTTGGCCTCTGGGCATTTTGGGAGGCTGGAGGTCTTCCCCCGCTTCCTCCGTCTCTAATGGCGTTGTGCCGATTCTGTGCTGGACGAGATCAGCGGTGGATGTAGTTCTGGACTGGAGATCGCCAGCACAGGGTCGAGGAGTGACCGAAGCAGAGAGTGGTTCCGGTGCTCACCTCCGGCACCTCCTTTCCTGTGACCTCCACGGGTCCCCGAAAACCTGGCCAGATGGGTTCCCTCAAACGACCCTCTTTTCTCGAAGGAAGGGGTCTTGGGGGACTTTCCCGCCTCGGCCTCCTCCGTGATGTGAGCCCACAGTGCAAAACACTCGAAAATGTTCATTCGAGGCGGCACTTCTCCAGATTGTGACCTCCCCCCCTCGGTGGCTGGGGAAGAGGCCCAGAAACCCATACCGCGGGAATTATTCATGACGGAGTCCTTCTGTCACCCTACACACACACACACACACAAACAGGTAGCCTAAGTTCCAATAGCAGTAATATTTATTAGGGGTATACATACTCACAACATTTTAGGCAAGGGTCAAAATCCATATGATCCGGCCACACTCAAAAAACAAATCGGACGAAAATTGTCCAGCCTTATCTAAAGCAGGGTGCACACTGTGTGATTATGGCCACGATTTGGACATCTGAGACAAATTTTGGAAATCCTAAAAGAATCCTCTGTTCTAGGCTAAAATCTGAAGTCTTTGATAGTTAGTTTGACATGTTCACCAACGGCCGATTAATGACAGTTGCTGTTAAGATGTACCAATGGCCAGAGGTATAAATGAAGTGACAAGGGCAGAAAAACACAGTCCAGTGTGGTTTTAATTCCAAAAGGTGCAAAAAGAAACATCAATATCCATCAGGAATAGGCAAATCTTCAGAAAAACAAATCAAAAATCATAATACGAAAGAAAATAAATCAAAATTGATTTACATAAACGAATGTCAGTTGGCTATGCCAATATACAGGCCCACAACTACAAACGAGCTTTTTTTCTCTCCACACCTCTCTCTTCCCCTAAAATGGCTGCCTGTTTTATAGGCCTAAGCTCCTCCTATTTTTGGGAAATGCCATTTTAGGGAGAAACCTCTAAATTACAAAGAGGTGACAAGACATAAACAAACAAACTGTCATTATATTTCAACTCTAAATCATACATCATTTATATCCAGTACAATTTAAAGGGCTCAAACCAATAAAGACAATACATATAGGAAGAAAACTTACATACAGGGTTCCCTCCCTCCCCCATGAGGTCAGAATCAGATGGAGTAATCTTCCATGAGCACATGCTAGTTTAAAAATGGCTACTTCCTTGTGTACTGGTTTGGCAAATGAGGGTTGTACTGGAAGGTATGTGTAGCTGTTTGAAATGCATGTTAACTGTGTAGCTGAATGAAATTAAATAATCCCTTGTTGTATAAGGTGTTTTGGTGTTCTTTTCTGTGAAAATGTTTAATCGTCATGTGCTACTAATCATTAAACATTTAAAACACCTAAACTAAAAACTTGATGCACCTGATGGGATGTTACAACACAAAACAAAATGGCTACCAACATACAATCACAAAAAGAATTGTGTATTTTGCCAGTATTTAGTTTGCGTGTATGTGTAATGGTGAAACAGTTTGTTGAGTGCGCATACCCAGTCTCAATCCTTTCAAAATAAAAGTCTTGAGTCACAGTCAGTCTGTGACATTTCCCCCTCCTTCTCCAGACACCTCTTGAGGTGTCCTTGAGAGGAAGTCAGCTGTGCAATTTTGAGTCCCAGTCCTATAAAGCACTTCAAAATCAAAAGGTTGAATGGCCAAGAACCACCTTGTGATTCTGGCATTGGTGTCTCTCATCTGTCCTAACCAGGCCAGAGCCCGATGATCAGTCTCTAACCGGAACTTACGTCCAAGTAAGTAATAGCGCAGAGAGTCCAAAGCCCACTTAACAGCAAGACATTCCTTCTCGACTGTTAAGTACTTTGTTTCCAGAGGAAGGAGCTTCCGACTGATATAGGCCACAGGCTTAAGTTGTCCTTGTGCATCTTGTAATAGTACAGCACCAATGCCCTGGTCAGAAGCATCAGTCTGTACCGTAAAGAGTTGTTCAAAGTCAGGACTCTGGAGCACTGGTGCTTTGCATAACGAGTCCTTCAAGTCCCGGAAGGCTCTTTCGCAGTCCGTTGTCCAGTCCACCTTGTTGGGCTGGCTCTTCTTAGTTAAGTCAGTCAGGGCAAGTGCCCGGTCTGAGAAGTTCGGTATGAAGCGTCGGTACCAGCCTATTAGCCCCAAGAAAGACCGGACTTGTTTCTTTGTGTTTGGTCTTTCTGCATTCTTAATGGCCTCCACCTTTCCGACTTGCGGCCTGACCACCCCATGACCCAGCACAAACCCCAAGTACTGAGTTTCCATCTTGGCCAGTGCACATTTGTCAGGGCGAATTGTCAGTCCAGCAGCCTTAATCCGATTTAACACCTCCTTAAGATGTCCCAGGTGTTCCTCCCAACTCTGGCTGAAAATGATGATATCATCCAGGTAAGCTGCAGCAAATGACTCTGTCCCACAGAGTATATGGTTCATCATTCTTTGGAATGTAGCTGGAGCCCCATGAAGTCCAAAAGGAAGAACCTGGAACTGATAATGCCCAAAGGGAGTCTTGGAACCTGGAACTGATAATGCCCAAAGGGAGTCTTGAAAGCAGTAAACTCCTTGCATTCTGGTTTCAGAGGAACTTGCCAATACCCCTTGCAGAGGTCTAATGTGCTGAGGTATTTAGCCCTGCCCAGTCGTTCCACCAGCTCATCCACCCTTGGCATGGGGTAAGGATCGAACTTACTGACGCTGTTCAGTTTGCGGAAGTCCAGACAAAACCGAAGAGATCCATCCTTTTTGGGAACCAAAACAATAGGACTACTCCACTCACTAGTGGATGGCTCTATCACTCCCAGTTCCTGCATGGTGTTTAGCTCCTGCTTCATTACTGACAGTAGTCGTTCTGGTACACGGTAGACTGGCTGGCGAATGGGTTTGGGATCTTTTAGGATGATGGGGTGAGAGACTAGGTTTGTCCTACCGGGTGTATCCATAAAGAGCTGATCAGGCAAGCACTCGGACAGTTGCTGTCCTTGCTCCTCGCTCAGATGTTCTAGGCTCAGTTCACTCTTGCCTTGCCGACCAGGGATGTACTGCTCTTCGACCTCCTCCTCCACTGCTTTCACAAACAGGGCATTGTCAACCACTGAGTCTGTCGCACCCCGTACAGGTTCTGCTGACTGAACCCGCGGATGCCATTTCTTAAGCATGTTGATGTGGAAGATTTGAAGTGGGTGGTTCCTTGAGGGAATTTCAATTTCATAAGTCACTGGACCTACTTTCCGCTTGACTTCGTAGGGGCCCTGCCACTTTGCCACCAGCTTATTCTCTGATGTGGGTAACAGTAACAGGACATCCTCACCAGGTTGAAAACTGCGTGTTTGTGCTGCCTTGTCATACCATGCTTTCTGCTGGGCTTGTGACTAGCAGATTCCTTTGAGCAAACGCAGTGGTCTTTTGTAGTTGCTCTCTCATCTTGATGATGTAGTTAATGATGTTTTGCTTACTGGGCCTGTCTATGTCTTCCCAGCTCTCTTTCAGCACATCCAAAGGTCCTCTAACAGGGTGGGCATAAAGGAGCTCAAAAGGTGAAAACCCTGTTGAGGCCTGTGGTACCTCTCGGTAGGCAAACAAGAGGAAGGGCAGCCACTTATCCCAGTCCTTGCCCGTTTCAGAGACAAATTTCTTGAGCATTGCCTTCAGGGTTTGGTTAAACCTTTCCACTAAACCATCAGTCTGTGGGTGATAAGGAGTGGTTCGTACTCTCTTAATCCCTAACAGCTGATATACTTGTTGTAATGTGCGGCTCATAAAGTTGGGACCTTGGTCTGTGAGGACCTCCTGAGGTATGCCTACTTGTGAGAAGAATTTTATGAGTGCTGAGGATATTTGCTTAGCAGTAACTTCTCTGAGTGGGAACGCCTCAGGGTACCTCGTTGCATAGTCACAAATGACTAAAATGAACCTATTCCCTGCCTGGCTTCTCTCTAAAGGGCCAACAATATCAACTCCAATTCTCTGAAAGGGTGTGTCAACAACGGGTAATGGTATAAGCAGAGCATGAGCAGGTGTGCGACCAACAGTAAGTTGACATTCAGGGCATGTTTTGCAATACTCTTTAACATCACTGTACATTCTTGGCCAATAAAACCTCTTAGCGATCCGCATGAATGTCTTCATAAACCCCAAATGGCCTGCCCAGGGAATTGAGTGTCCCATTGCTAACACCTCCCTCCTCTGTATCTTGGGTACAACCAGCTGTGTTCCCTCCTCCTTACTCTCTCTGTACAGGAGTCCGTTTTCTAATACATATCGCTCATCTGACAAAGTGGTAACCCCTTCCTTCTCGCTAACATGCTGAAAACAATCAGCTAAGGTGGGATCCTCTTGTTGGAGCTGTGCTAGATTGTTATGAATGACAATATCTGTCTCATACAGTTCAGGTTCCTCTGTCCGTATTCTCGCTGTTTCTGAGGTCTCCATTACCTTTTCTACCCATTCTCTACGCTGCTGCATTCTGGCTTCCTCAGTAGGTCTGGATTCTCCTAACACCTCCTCTGAGCAAAAAGGCATCATCTGTAGAGCTTTAACAGTTTCTGATGATGGGATAGATTGTACTTTCTGCTTGGCCTGAGCCCTTGTCACTACACCACACCATGCTGTTCCCTGCACCAATTCGGCCAAAACCGGAAAATCTGTACCTAACAGAACAGGATATGGCAAATTCTGGGCTACTCCAACTTTCATCAGGTATGGCTGGTTATGCACCTGAATATAGACTTCAGCTGTAGGCAACTCACTGTTATCACCATGCACACAACAAACAGTCACAGTTTCTTCCTGACTCCAGCTATCTTTGGGTATATATCTGGCTTGTATCAAAGTACGAGCACATCCTGTGTCAACCAAAGCTGAAAGTGGTTTGCCATTCAACAAAACTGTGATAACTGGTTCTGTGTCATGTGTGGGAAATAATGTCTGCACTGGCCTTGGAACATAACAGAGACTAGTTGTGTTCGACTTTTTCAATGGACAGTCTGGCCTAGTATGTCCTGGCTCTCCACAATTAAAACACACAACTGGTTGCTGCACTGTGGGTGGTGATATGGAAACAGGTGATGTGGATTTAGGGTGTGTAGACTTCCGAATCTTAAAATGGCTTGGAGAGATCGAACTCACCCCAGACCCCTCAGACTTACCCTTAGAATATGGTAGTATGCCTGCATAACAGAAGTTTCCAGGTCCCCTCCTTGCAGCAATGTAGGTCTCTACTAGGTTAGCAGCTTCGGCAGCAGTGGCCGGGTTATGTTCCCTGACCCAAGTCCTTATATCTGGGTACAGCACCCGCAGATATTGTTCAAGCACGATAACCTCCATAAGGTGATCTTTGCTATTTTGGCTGAACTGGACCCACTTGCAGAACAAGTCCTTAAGCCGTGTATATAATTCTAGTGGTGACTCATCTGCCGGGGTGCTCAGAGCACGGAACCTCATCTGATATGTCTCAGGACTGATCTCAAACTTCCTTAATAAAGCTTCTTTAAGCTGGTCATAGTCCTGGGTTTGGGAAGGGTTTAGGGCCACAAAAGCACTCCTGGCCTTGCCTGTAAGTAATGGTATGAGCCGAACTGCCCAGTCTCCCTTTGGCCACTGGTACACAGCCGCCAGTCTTTCAAAAGTGGTCAAGAAATGTTCAATGTCATCAGTGTCCTCAAGCCTAGCCAAACGTGGCTCTTGGTCCAACACCCTCAGCACTGAACCATCTGGAGCTGGAGTTTTACCTCTGCTATGCTCTATATCCATTTGTAATTGGGTGACCTGATGGCTGAGTACTTTGTAGTGCTGCTCTCGCCATGCTATCTCCCTTTCCTGACGCTCGTCCCGATCTTGCTGGAACTGCATGAAGGTCTTGAACATCTGTGCAAGAGTTGTGATTGCAGCATCCCCTCCAGTAGTCAAGACCTCCTCAGGTGGCCAATTGTCTCCTTGGGTTTCTCCTACTGCACCTAGGTCCTCCTACCGCACTGTGCCTTCCTCAGGCTTACTTCTCGTTTTAGGCGGCATGTCAGAATAAAAAAATAAATAAAAAAAAATCCCCACTTGTCACTCGACCAGTACTGATCCCACTTCTGACACCACTTGTTAGGATGTACCAACGGCCAGAGGTATAAATGAAGTGACAAGGGCAGAAAAACACAGTCCAGTGTGGTTTTAATTCCAAAAGGTGCAAATCAACAAATCAAAAATCATAATACGAAAGAAAATAAATCAAAATTGATTTACATAAACGAATGTCAGTTGGCTATGCCAATATACAGGCCCACAACTACAAACGAGCTTTTTTTTTTCTCTCCACACCTCTCTCTTCCCCTAAAATGGCTGCCTGTTTTGTAGGCCTAAGCTCCTCCTATTTTTGTGAAATGCCATTTTAGAGAGAAACCTCTAAATTACAAAGAGGTGACAAGACATAAACAAACAAACTGTCATTATATTTCAACTCTAAATCATACATCATTTATATCCAGTAGAATTTAAAGGGCTCAAACCAATAAAGACAATACATATAGGAAGAAAACTTACATACAGGGTTCCCTCCCTCCCCCATGAGGTCAGAATCAGATGGAGTAATCTTCCATGAGCACATGCTAGTTTAAAAATGGCTACTTCCTTGTGTACTGGTTTGGCAAATGAGGGTTGTACTGGAAGGTATGTGTAGCTGTTTGAAATGCATGTTAACTGTGTAGCTGAATGAAATTAAATAATCCCTTGTTGTATAAGGTGTTTTGGTGTTCTTTTCTGTGAAAATGTTTAATCGTCATGTGCTACTAATCATTAAACATTTAAAACACCTAAACTAAAAACTTGATGCACCTGATGGGATGTTACAACACAAAACAAAATGGCTACCAACATACAATCACAAAAAGAATTGTGTATTTTGCCAGTATTTAGTTTGCGTGTATGTGTAATGGTGAAACAGTTTGTTGAGTGCGCATACCCAGTCTCAATCCTTCCAAAATAAAAGTCTTGAGTCACAGTCAGTCTGTGACAGTTGCAATCGAATTTTATCTCCAACGAAATTCTGGCAGTGTCAGAGGATTTGACTCATAGTCCTGGGGTGCTTCTCATTTCTTATTTGTGCATCCTCGTTTCCTTTCCTTGTTTCCTTTCCTTGCGTCTCAGCTCCACCCCCTTTAGGACGCGAGGGAAGGAAGCGAGGAAAGGAAAGGAGGACAGAGGAATCGAATAAAAGCTTTTTTATATACATTGGAATACTTGATCACTCGAGCATCACACCACAGTGTCGATCAGCAGCGCTAAAAGGATCTGCCCTTATGATGTTGAAGTTTGGTTATTTAATAAATTCATAACAAATAATAATAAAGATAGGCTATACTGTTGAAATATCTGAGATGTGTGGTTTATATAAACTGCAAAAGTAAAGTATAAATTAAAATGATTGTGACCGATGTGAAGGGGGAGGAGAATTGACACGTGCGTCACGTTTAGTGAATATAACAGTTCCGCGTAGGATGCACCTGTGTATCCTCGCTTATGACTCCTCAGGAAGCCTCCTATCTCCTCGATCCTCGACTCCTCACGGTGCAATTAGAGAATTGAGATGTCCTTCAAGATGGCTGAGCTCGATCGGTTTCCGGGTCATAGGAGGGAGGACGGAGGAGCGAGGAGACGAGGAGGGATATTGAGAAGCACCCCTGGAGTGACTGTGAGGACTGTCTGAGGACCGTCAAATTGTCTCAGTTTTTCAAGACAAGCCATGACCAAAAGTACCGTTAGAGATTTCTTTGAAGCCACCATTTCATTCTCAATTGAGAGCCTTAGTAGGAATGCTGCTTTTAGGTGGTCAGTAGGAGCTATCGATGGCTGCTACATACATTAGAATAAGAGCTCCAAGACAAGGATTAGGTCAGTGCAACTACAACAGGAAACTTTACCAATCCATCAGTCATTCTCCAGGCAATCTGTGACCACAGTGCAAAGTTTTTGGACATCTAGAGTCTTAAAAAACAGCCCTGTTTATCTTTCAAGGTAATATCCACCACCTGGCTTTTTCATCCTTGGGGATGGTGGCTACCCCTGTTTGGAAGAGCCAATCTGCCTCATCACTGCTTTCAATTAAGTGTTAAGGCATTGTTGAAGGAATGCTTTTTTTCGTTTATAAATGTTGTTAGTTTAATGGCTGTAACTGAATTATTTTTATTTTTATTGTATTAACGCCCAGAAATAACACATTTGTTTTTATATTTTGCATTTTGTTAAATTTATTGTTACAAGATGGTTGTAACAATAAATTTAACCCAAACAATACATTTTTAAGTTTAAAAATTATTAATAAAGGTTTTTAACAGTGACAAGAATCGTTCTCTCCGCTCCACTGCTGCTCTCTCTCTCTCTCTCTCTCTCTCTCTCACTCACTTCCGGTGTGATTGTTGAGTGAGCGTGAGAGTTGGGTGTGTTTGCTGAGAGACTTCGCGTTTCTTCTGTTTCCTTTTTTGTTTTTTGTTTTTTCCTCTCGTCTTTTATACAGAGTAGGAAAGTTCTGAGTGTGCGTTTAAGACGCCAAAATGGCGTCTGTTCCCACGCCAGGAACGCCGACACTGTCACTGCGAAACGGGTGCCGGTGTGTGCCGGAACCCGGAGTGACAGTGGAGGATCTGCTACTGGTGATAGGAGAACAGGTGGATTTTGAAAATATAATCTCGGCCTCTCGGATGAATAAGGCGGTTGTTGTGTTTTTAAAGTCTGAGGCGCTAGTTAATCAATTGACTGTTAGTGGCATATGGGTGAAGGAAGCATTTGTACCGGTTACTCCGCCATCCGCTCCAGCAACAAAAGTTACCATTTCAAATGTTCCGCCGTTTGTATCAAACGATGTTATCATTAAAGAATTGCAAAGATTTGGTAAAATCGCGGGTCCTGCGCGAATGATTCCCTTAGGCTGTAAAAACACCGCTCTGAAGCATGTCCTGTCGTTTAGACGTCAGGTTTACATGTTTTTAAATTCACCGGAGCGAACGTTGGAAGTCTCTTTCCGTGTTAATCAAGGAGGGAATTCTTTCATGGTGTATGCCACTACCGACAGTCTGCGCTGTTTTGATTGTGGCGATCTGGGCCATAAGCGGTTTGCTTGTCCGCACAAAGATGAACAGCGCGAGTCCACATCTGACGCACAGGACATCGTTAATACAGGAACAAAAAATGCTGAAGAGCAGGATAAAGTTATTACAGAGGAAGAGCAGGGACAGCAGGAGGTAAGTGAACACAATGTAATCATTGGAAGTGAGGAACAACCTGGCTGCAGTTTTGTTCCTGATAAATCAGTGTGTAGGTCTGATATTGTAAATGAGAGTGAGTCTCAAGGTGATGTTGGGGATGAGGGTCAGAGGAATGATACAGAGCAGGTAGAAGGTGAGAAGGAAAATATGGATGATGAAATGGAGGATTTATCTCAGTGTAGCAATGATGGAATGAAGAATGATGAGCAGTGGTCAGAGGATGTAAAGGACATGTATACTGTTGAACAAATCAATTCCTTTCTTGACGAAACAAAAGGAAAATCCGGTGTTGAAATAGAAGATTACTTCCCTGATACAAAGAAGTTTATTTCTTCTGTAATGTGGGCTAGAAAAATGAGCAATTATGATGAGCTTTCGCAACAAAAGAGGTTTCGTTTAAAGAAACATTTAACTACTTTAAGAGTAGGTAAGAAACCAGGAAAGACGAGGGGAAAAAATAAATAATTATGACTATGAGTTTATCTTTTATTTACTGCTTCCTTTTCCTCTCTCTTTTCCTAATGGAGACCTTACGGGTGGGATCTCTAAATGTAAATGGGATGAGGGATGGGAAGAAAAAATGGTTACTTTCAGAAATGATACGATTGAAAGATCTAAACGTTGTCTTTTTGCAGGAGACTCATAGTGATAAAGGGAATGAGGTTGATTGGGGTTTGTGGTGGGAAGGAGAGAAGGTTCTCAGTCATGGGACTAATTTGAGTGCAGGAGTGGCTGTGCTTTTTTCACCTGGTCTTAAAGAAAAAATTTTATCGAAAGAAGAGGTTGAACCAGGAAGATTGCTAATTATTAGGGCTGAAATTAGAAATCTTGTTTTTGTGTTCATAAATATTTATGCTCCTAATTTAGGAACAGACAGGGTGAAGTTTTTTAACAAGCTGGATACAATAATAAGCCAACAGCAGGATGGGGACTTAATAATATTAGGAGGAGATTGGAACTGCACTTTAGACTTTACAAAAGATAGGAATGGAGAAGAACCTCACGCACTGTCAGCTGCAGTCTTAAGCAATGTAATAAAAAAATTTAATTTATCGGATGTTTGGAGGGAACAAAATCTATTAAATAAGCAATATACATGGGTAAAATTTAGTAATGGTAGGATCTCTGGGGCACGTTTGGACAGGTTATATACATCACATGTAATGAGGAATAGAGTTAAACACACAGCTATCACTCCCACATCTTTTTCTGATCACAAACTCATTACAATAGAGTGCTCATTGGTGGAAAGAGCTCAAAGGAGTTATTACTGGCACTTTAACATTAAACTTCTAGATGATAAGTACTTCTGTGAGAACTTTGGAGTTTTTTGGGAAACCTGTAAAGCTGAAAAGTGTTTGTATGAAAGTATAATTCAGTGGTGGGAAATCAGCAAGGTCCACATAAAAGGATTCTGTCAGCAATATGCAGCCCATTCTTCTTTGGCTCTAAAAAAGACATTAGAGTTGCTTGAAAAGGAGATCATTGATATTGAGAAAAACATGACTGTTAATGATGCTGCAGATCTACAAGGGCAGTGGACCGAAAAAAATCATCAGCTGAATTTCATTCTGAATGAAAAAGTTAAAGGAGCCCTTGTAAGGAGCCGTTATTTAACAACAAGGGACATGGATGGGCCAACTTCATATTTTTTTAATTTGGAAAGAAAAACTGGACAAGAAAAACAGATGTACTGTTTAAAAGAAAATAATGGACAAGACACCTCTGATCCAGTAAAAATGCGCAGAATTGCTGTGAACTTTTATTCTGATTTATTTACTGCTGGAACCTCGGATGAGCAGTGCACAAATGAACTGTTACAGACCATTCCTGTGTTAACTCCTGAGCATAAGCTGTTGTTAGAGACTGAACTCTCCTTTGAGGAGGTCACCGCTGCCGTCATGGGCCTTTCCTCTGGACGCGCACCTGGCTTGGATGGATTACCTGCCGAATTTTATAAGAACTTTTGGACTGTTTTAGGACATGATTATTTTGAGGTTTTGCAAAACTGCATTACGGAAGGAATCCTTCCCACAAGCTGTCGGCGGGCTGTTTTAACACTGCTCCCAAAAAAGGGCGATTTAACGCTTTTAAAGAACTGGAGGCCTGTAGCAATTTTACGCACGGAATATAAAATCTTTTCTAAATGTCTAGCCAACAGACTAAATACTGTATTGAATGAAATTATACACAAGGATCAGTCTTACTGTATCAAAGATCGGTCCATCACAGATAATTTACATTTGGTACGGGATATGCTTGATTTTGCTTTTCAAAACAACATTAATATTGGGTTTCTGTCATTAGATCAGGAAAAAGCTTTTGACAGAGTTGACCACAATTTTCTTTTTAACACTTTGAAGGCTTTTGGATTTGGGGATGTTTTCATTTCTAAAATTAAACTGCTATACACTGAGGCTGTATGTATGGTTAAAATGGCTGGTGGCCTCAGTACTCCTGTGAAGATCCATAGAGGGATTCGGCAAGGGTGTCCTCTCTCGGGTCAGTTATACAGCATAGCTATTGAACCTCTGCTATGCAGATTAAGAAGACAGCTTTCTGGTTTAAATGTTAATACAATGGGTTTTAAAGAACCTACTAAACTCTCTGCATATGCAGATGACATCACAGTGTTAATCAGTAATCAGTGTGAGGTTCAATCTTTAAAAGGAGCTCTAGAGAGTTACGGGAAGGCATCTTCGGCTAAAATTAACTGGGGTAAAAGTGAGGCTCTTTGGTGTGGTCTTGGGCTGAATAGTCCATCACTTCCTGGTGGATTAAAGTGGGGGAAAACAGGATTTAAATATCTTGGGGTGTTTTTGGGAGTAGAGTAATATAAAAAGAGAAACTGGGAGGGCCTAGTGGAGAAAGTGTGTGCTCGGTTGTCTCACTGGAAATGGTTGCTGCCTCGGCTGTCCTACAGGGGGAGGGTCCTGGTCTGCAATAATCTGGTGGCCTCATCGCTATGGCACAGGATGATGATTCTGGAGCCTCCAGAAGATCTAGTAAAGGAAATACAGAAAACCCTGGTGGACTTTTTCTGGTCGGGACAGCATTGGCTGAGGGCGCCTGTATTGTACCTGCCTACTCAAGAAGGAGGGCAGGGACTAATCGACATTGGTTCTAGGATCAGAGCTTTCAGGCTGCAGGCGGTTCGGAGACTACTCTACGGGAAGGACGTGAGCTGGGCCGAGGTGGCCTGTGCCCTTCTGAGGAGAGCAGGCAACATGGGGCTGGACCGTCATCTGTTTCTTATGGATATCGATAAGCTGGACTTAACAGGACTGACAGCATTCTACCGGTCAGTAATGAGAGCGTGGACACTGTTAAAGATATCTCGAGAGCCAAATGGTGCGCTGGAACTGTGGAAGAGGGAAGAACCTCTGCTATTTAACCCAGCACTGGCATTGGACATTTCAAATTCAGTCTCCCTCAGAAGAGCTCTATGGACTGCAAATATTACAAAAATTGGACTTTTGATCTCTGGGGATGGTTGGATATCTGCTGAAAACTTAGCTAAAAGGCTGGACATTAGATCAGTTCGAGTGGTGGAGAGAATGATGACTCAAATACGTGAGTTTTTGCCCCAGGACTATAGACTGGCTCTAGAGTCATCTGGTGGGGAGGAAGAGACTTCTACTTTTCCAGAATTGTGCCTTTCAGCAAATACTGGAATATGGCAAGAGACTGAGGGAGGCCTGCTTTCTTTTAAGACCCCCCAGTTGGACTTTTTTAGCAACACTGGGAAAAAAGCCTTGTATCTACTGTGTGTGAAAGTGTCACATCTGCACTCACTTGAGAGTGTGAGAGAGTCCAAGTGGCAGGAGGTGTTTGGGCCAGGCGCTTCCCCCAAAGGCTGCTGGAGGTCCCTGTACAAGCCTCCAATAGAGAAAAGGTCTGGAGACCTTCAGTGGAGAGTAGTGCATGGGATAATAGCCACAAACAGACACAGAGCACACCTTGATCCGCAGGTTGGGGAGGATTGTCCTTTTTGTGGGATGAGGGAAACAGTTTTTCATCTGTTTTTTAATTGTTTAAGGCTAAAACTTTTATTTCACAAATTAGAAGAGCGGTGCCAGACCCTGGGGGAAGTTTTTGTGCACACTTTTTTTATTTATGGACCTAAATACAACAAGAAAAAAAAAGAAGTTCACGTTTTATTAAATTTTCTATATGGACAAGCTAAAATGGCAATTTGGTTGTCACGAAAAAGAAAATTAAATGATGGTGTATCAACTGATGTAGTCGCTGTGTTAAAGGGGTTAATACAATCACGAATCAATATAGAGTATTGCTATTACAAGGCTGTTAATGACTTGGATGTTTTCAGAGGTAAATGGGGCATAGAGAAATGTCTTTGTGATGTTGACTCTGATGGCTGTCTCCAAATGAATGTATAATGCTCACAGTTAGTCCGCTAAAGGAGTCCTTAACTTTTTTTTTTTTTTTTTTTTTTTTTTTTAATGCTCTCTTTTTAATTGGAACAATTTACTAAAGATATTGAGCCCGTTCTCATCCCAAAGCGCCATATAGGACGCTTTTGCAAAAGCGTAAATATCCAACGCACATGGCACCCTTTAACGTGAAATGGGACGCAGATATTTTTGGGCAGAAGGCGCCCCCTAGTGGTCTAACCCTTACCCTACACCTTACCTAAACTTAACCCTAACCGAAGCGTCTCATTAGACGTTAAAGGGTGCCATGTGCGTTGGATATTTACGCTTTTGCAAAAGCGTCCTATATGGCGCTTTGGGATGAGAACGCGTTGAGATATTATACCTTAAATGTTTTTTGTAAATAAAGTGATCTTAAAGTCAAGTCTCTCTCTCTCTCGTGGAGAAGCAGTCACAAAGACAGATTAATCTGGTGGCCCTGGTTCATCCTGAACAGATGATGATATCACAACAGGTGGTGGAGGGACGATTCCCAATAGCCTCATCCATTAGGATGAACGAAGGCCATGTTGCAGCAGTAGCCTTTTCGGACTCTGTGCCAACCCCTGATGGTGGACATTCCAACTCCTAAAGAGAGATAGAGAAAGATTAGACCAACAATTTAAAACATTTTGAAACTGCAGTCCTGATTCACAGCAAAATCTGAAACATTAATCCACAATAATAATAATAAAAAAGAATGAATGGAGCAACATTATCTACAAAAAGCCGTACAAAAAAAAACTTACATAAATGAAATTAAAATGTGTTTAGAAATTTTGTAAATACTAACAAAACCATCACACCTTGCCAAATCCATTTGGATAGTGTGATATCCTAATACATTTTCTACAACATCACAATTATTGACATGTGAAAACTAGTGTAGCTAGTATTGAACATTTTATTCCAAATTGAACTTGCATGCACTACATCATAATTCTCTTAATTCTCTATCTCTGGAAAAAAATATTGATTATTACATAAAGAATAATTCTACCAGTACTTACATTTGCACATGAAGTCAAAATCCCCCACCATCTTTCATAATGCATCGCGAGAACTTGTAACGCAAGATAACGGAAATCACTTTCTTAAAGTGACCATCGAATGTTCTCTTCTTTACTGACTCCTGGAAGGGCCCCTCGTGAAGGGATTCAATGGGCTCTATGCACGGCGGTATTTCCGGTGAAGCATTAGGGATGCTCGATAACTTCCGCCGATCGTAGAGTCCAATGCAATACCGAGAATTTATATTGAATTTTATACTCCACGGTTATACTAAAGAAACGTTAGTCACAAAAACCAGATAAAACAGACACCCCTTGTTGTGTTTATGCTTCTTTTTAAAATTATATTAAATAAATATAACTATATATAAAATTACATCTAAACGTATGTACGTTTCATTTTAAAGACTGGAGGACAGTAAATTTCGAAGACTCTGCCATAATCCCGTTTTCCTCTGTTCTCCTCCGCTTTAATCTACACAACTGGAAATGGACGAGCATCCTTGCGTCAAATGCGGAATTTATGCGTGCATATAGCCCATTAATTCCTTCAAGGGTGCAAAAAAAAAACCCATTTGTAATTTATGCATGGTCTAGCAGCGAAACGTTCAACTATATTCAGACACACCCATGGAGCTCTGCGAAAATATTGTTAATTCAGCCACTGGGTTCAGATTTAGTTCAGACATTCTGTGAAGCAGGTGAGTCTTAGACTAGCAAAGACTGAACACAGTTTTTGGCTTTGTTGAATAAAAGTGCTGCAAGAAAAATTCCATGAACAATTCAAAAACAGGAGTAATGAACATGGAAACAAAGACTCACTGAAAAAAACACATTCTTTCAAAGAAAATGATTGAGTAACAGAAATAACATTAAAAAAGGACCAAGAACACACTGGGCTATTTATGCCCATGCTAATAAACTATATCAAACCCATATAAACCCTGTTCACTCTCTAGTTCACTGCGAAGTATTGCATTGCCCCGGCGTACAATTTCTGAGCGTTTATTCCTGTGGACCCGTCGTTCTCTGCCTACCCTGACCTGGATTGTTTACTGGACTTTGCCTTTCGTCGCCTGCCCCGACCATTGCCTCTTATCTGGTTTGTTCTCTGCCTATTCTCCATTGCCCTGTTTGCTGGTGTTGATCTTTGTCTGTTTGACGATTCTAATAAAAAGCTGCAAATGGATCCAACTGAGTCTTCTAGTTCGTAACAGAACCTGAGTATGCTGTTTGATACCAATCTTTCATTTGAAAGTCACGTTTCGCATCTGTAAAACCGAATTCTTCCATCTTAAAAATATACTTAAATTACGACATATGACTAAATGACAAATTTGGAACAGTTAGTTCATGCGTTCATGACCTCAAGGCTAGATTATTGTATGCTCTTATGGGTGGTTGCTCTGCACACTTAATAAACAAACTCCAGCTGGTCCAAAAAGCAGCAGCTAGAGTTCTTACCAGAACCAGGAAATATGACCATATTAGCCCCGTTCTGTCAACACTGCAATTGGCTCCCCATAAAACATTGTATACATTTTAAAATATTTCAGATTATTTACAAAGCACTAAATGGTTTAGCTCCCCAGTACTTAACGCATTATCGTCTATTGCGATCTCAAAATTCTGGCGAGTTGATAAGCGATCAGGTCCCAATGCTTGAGCTCTCTGCTTCCGAGGAAGTGGATGTTCTCAGCATTGATGCGGATGACCGTGATTTGGGCGCGCCAGTTCACGGCCAAGGTTATGAGGAGCTGGTTGAGGTTGTGATTCGTGCTGTGGCCAGACTTAAAGCTAGGGTATACGGTTTCAAAGATTGTTCATTATTAATATCCTCGTTTATATTCTGGTTATGGTTATATAGTACAATCCTAACAATATGAATAGAAAAAAGAATGAAACAAATCCATTCACTCTATTGGCTGTACAGCCTCAGAGAAATTGACCAATGGTCAACTGCTCTCATCCAATCATCAGCTCCACTTGAAACTCCGCCTGGCGCTCGCGTCTCCAACCCAACCGCACCCAAACCCCGCCCCCTCCTTACGCGAGCAAATGCAGCTGACAGACAGTCTATGGTAGCTAGCTAAGTAGCGTCATATCAGCAATGGATAAAAATAAACGACAGCAGCAAGCGGCCCCTGCTTGCCCCTACTGTAAAGTTTGGACGAAAGAGAAAGTATGTGGAGGAATATGTGTGGAGGAAAAAATGTGACGCCGGACTCTAAAGTAGGATAAATATAGGGTCCACCATTGACCGTTGGGAGGAAGTTTCAGGGTGAAAACCTATGCTGACATGGCTGACTTGTTGAGCAGGTAAACATATATTTATACTTTTGTGTTGTGATGTGTGTTACATAAATAGCTTTTTATCAGTTTGACAACATGCTCATGCTGCCGGTCGGCATTGGCAATGTTAGCCGTTTAGCATCGCCAATCGCGGGTCAAAGTAATTATATTTCTTGAAGTGCTTGAATATATTTCAGTATGCCAAGTGGTTTCTGTTCGAGCCGATCGGAATTTGAACAAGATGCGCTGTGTGCTGCAATAACATTACTCAAAACCTTAGAACATTTCATGTGTTGCTAGTCTTGCGTTGACGTGAACTCAAACGTGACATAGCTCAGGGATCAGGTAGCACAGAGGGGAGGGGTGTGTGTGTGTGGATGGGCAGGATGAGTTTTTTAAAACTTCCCTACCGTCTCGACTGATTTTTAACATCGTATACCATAGCTTTAACATCAGCTGGCCACATAATGAGCAGGGCACGCAAGTAAAAAGTAAGCTTGACGAGCGTTTCCTGCAGCACAGGTCACAGCCTCAGTGCCGGGGTTTGCCATTTTTCCCTGATCTCCACAAAGAGATCTCGAGATTGTGGGAAAACCGCACTCGTCCCATGTCTCAAATCCCAGTGTGGTGGATTAGGCCTACTGTAATCAGGGTGCAATTTGTAAAAAAAACAGAGGTTGTGTTTTGAAATGTTTTGAAACATTTTTATCCATAAAAATAAATCATGAGATCATGAACTTCATCCCTGCATTTGCAGGAATTGTAAAATCTTCTTTCTTATTAACTAGCCTAACCCAATATTTTATTCTAATAACTTATCTTTCCCAACACATGAACTGTGCACAACGAAAAAACATCCATGAATTAAATCCCCCTCCCAGAACCATGGAGAGTGCCACTTGGCTATTATAGACATTTTAAAACACTTATTTATGAATGGCAAAATTAAATGGCATAACGTAGTGTCAACTTAAACATAAATAGGCTATATTGTAGGCTTATGCATCATACTAGGAAAACAGTCTGCCTTGATGACGGACTTCTGTCGTCTTTTTCTGCTTCCCTGTGGGAGCGTCATCTGTGGCATGCCGTCCCTCTTTTACCCACATTTCTGCGAATCTCTGGGCAGGGAAGTCGGCAACCCCTGGCCCATTTACGGAAATGAACAGTAGGTTGTTCAGTGTGGAGACGTTTATTCGATTTCTTTCGTCTGTGAGAATACGGTTCATGGCGCTGAATCCCCTTTCGCACTCAGCTGTTGACACTGGGAGTGTGGAGACAGTGATGAGCACTTTGCGCAGATTGTCTCCTGTGATGCCATGACACTTGAATTGGTGGAATTCCTTGAGGAGTATGGTACTGGTTGTAGCCTCAACAGCAAGAGTCTTCTGAATGGTGAGAAGTTTGTTGTCTCCATATAGGATGCGCTCATCTTCATCAGATGGCCAATTTGACGGATTAAGAACAGCTGCATCAGAAATAATTCCATGTCGGCCAGGGAAACAAACAGTCTTTCACGAAAGACCTCTGCTTTCCGATGATCACTGTCACTTGGCTGAGACACATTCACTCCCTTGAAAGAGTGGAAACTTTCAAATTCCTCCTTCAGGCCTCTTACGTTCACACCATCAGCTTGCCGCATAGATCTCAGTGTTCTCACTGCAACACCCACCTCAGCATTGGCACTGACAGCTGTGGCATCTCTCCTCTGCAGAAATAGGGACAAGGCTTGCAGGGTTTCCAGCGCATCTTTTACCAAAGCCATCTCCACCAAAATAAGCCACTGTGTCATTTTACCATGAATGCCCTGACATTTGGCTCTTTCCACGGAAGATCTGGATTTGTCTTCCATCAACACTCCAAAGAGTTTGACCAAGGCTGGATAGTACAGGATGAGGACAGCCAACGCACATCAAATACTCTTCCTATCCTGCGAGCATGCATGCCCAGATCAGAAGCTGCAGACTCAAACTCTCTCATGTGTTTTGGGCTTTGAGAGAAAAATGAATACAGACAGTCAATGAACATCTGAAAATGGCTCGCCTCTGTAATTTGTTTCACAGCATCATGGACCGCAAGTTCTAATTTGTGGTTCAAACAGTGAATGACAGTCAGGTTAGGGTTTATCTTCTCACGCAGGAGTGTAGCTGCTCCCCTGTATCGGCCCATCATAGTAGCGGCCCCATCTGTTGCAAAGCCAATAAGCCGGGTGCGCAACATGTCTTCAGAGATGCCCTGTGTATAAAGGCTTTGGAGCAGGATGTCACAGATGGCCGATCCAGTGCACGACTGCAGCTCAACAAGTTGAAGGAAGAAGTTGCAGACCTCACCTTCATAAGGAATCCTAATGTAGATGATTAGGCATGTTTTGTTTGACACCGTTGTGCTCTCATCAATGAGAATACTGAACTTATCGGATGAGTTTTTGATAAAGTCCACTAGCTGAGCTCTCATTTTTTCTCCAATAAACATGAGCATATTACGACAAGCCTTGTCAGAATGCAGCATACATCCCAGGTTTACGCCATTCAGTTGTTGCAGTTCCACCAGCTGTGGCTGAATTTTGAATGAGAGGTTGTTTTGGAAGATAAAATAGGCTGTACGTATGCAATTCTCAGTTACTTTTAAAGTCTTCTCATTGTGTTTTCTCCACAGAGCTGCACTGTTATCTACTGCCTTTTCAATTGCTGCCTTGCGTCTTCTCTGCAAAACTTCTGTGCATTTGATGTGAGACTGACACTTTCCATGTCTGCTTATTTTGTCATTTAATTTTTTTGCAGACTTTGCTTTTATGCCATGAATAAATGCAGAGTCAATGTGAAGCCTCTCTTGTGTATATGGGCCTAAATCTCTAATGTCAGAGCAAGCTGTACACTGAACTGATCTGTCTGTGGTGACAGCAAGCCACTTTCGACCCTCTCTCCATTTAGCAAAGCGTTTGTATGGACCTTTTTTATTTGAGTCAACCTGGGACTGTGAGTCCTGCTGAGGCTGGGAGTTGCCATCCGTCCTACCTGTAGTAACATTCTCATTTGCAGTTTTAGGATTTTTTTGTGACGGTCCTGTAAAATATGATGATATGCTGCTCTGGACCCTTTTCATTGTTCCTAACTAGCACGCTAACAATAGAGTTTTCGCGCTGAAATATTACGCTTGTACTTTATTGCATTCTGAAAAGCCGTAAATGGATCAAAGGTAATGGACAGGATCAAATAAATCAGCCGCAATGTCATCTATTGTCTCAGAAAGCTAGCGCTGACAGTGGGTGGTCCATTTCGGATTTTATTGTTTCTCACTGACAGTTCACAACATTACAGCGCTTTACACAGTTTAATAGGCTTCAATATCAGCCTCCGCTGAACCACGGATTGATTGCAAAGTTAAACCATCACAGTAGAAACGGTTTTACTGCTGCTGTTAAAATAATAACTTTAAGGTTACATCACGATGCTGATCTACAATGAAATGATAGAAGATGCATTATCTGTGTTAATCAATTCGCCTCATTCGCGCCGCAGAACATCTAGACACGCAAAATCGTGTCTTTACATTGACTTAATATTGAAATCACTCGCGCCAGACGCTCAATAGTGAGTGAGTAATCAAAAAAAAAAAAAAAAAAACCTTTGCTTTAGCATAAATTGAGTGAAAACACCGTATGTGTAACTTCGGCCATGGCCATTCTCAGTGGTGTGACTGGGACGCTAACTTTGCTTGTCATCATAGAAACAGATAATCAGATTGTGATGTTTATTCCAGCTTCAGTAATATGCTGAATATGCTGCTTTGCTTTCGACACACACACACACAGCTCCACTGCCCAGCGGACCGTCTCGCAAGTTTTGATAGGCTATTTCTCGTGAGGTGTAACCAATCAGATAGCACCGTGGGTGGGACTTTGAGCAAGTCTCCTGTGTTGTGATTACAGAGCCAGCCAAAGTAGCGCATTTTAAAATAAAATTTACTTTAATCAAACCATCGGATCCGTGATAAGTTCTGTGATCCGTCTCGCCACTAAGTGTAGTAGCACTGATGACTTTGAGGGGGGGAAAAATTTATCCCCACCGGGGATAAAAATAATTCAGCAGAGGCAGGGACACATTAACCAGAAAGGGGGAAATCCCACGCATCCCCCCCGGCAAATCGCACCCTGACTGTAATGTTGTGGGGGCACGGGATATGGGCTATGGGAAGATGCCTAAAGTAGAGAAGGCTCTAGCGGGTTATCTCTCCACTGAGTCAGCATCTTCCCTAAAGACCCCGCCGCTGCCTAGTAAGCCCCGCAGAGATACATCTGCATTAAAAGGCAGGGCTTACATGGCGGCAGGTCGGGCTGGTTCATGTCTGCATTCAATGGCTATTAGGCAGGCATACCAGGCTGATCTCCTGAAAGATTTGGACGAGGGGGAGGAGCCAACTCCTGAGGATGTTGCAGAGTTGAGGAAAGCCACAGATCGGTCTCTCTCCGGGCCACAAAAGAGACGGCCCGTGCCATTGGCCGCTGTATGGCAGCTATGGTGGCCACGGAGAGGCATCTGTGGCTGAATCTATCTGGTATCAAGGAAAAGGATAGATCCTTTCTGCTGGATGCGCCGCTTTTGTCTTCTGGCCTGTTTGGCGACGCCGTTACATCGAGCAGTACCTCCCCCATAAGGCGAAGTCTAAATCGAGTAGGGTGGGGCCAAGAGATCAGCCCCAGCCATCAGCCAGCTCCTCACACCGAGCAGAGCAAAGAGAGAGCGTTTCCTCCAGAGTCCCTCCTCCTGGAGCTTGGCAACAGAGGAAATGCTTTCAGAAATCGAAGTCTTCCAGCCAGAAAGGCGACCTGAGGGACATCATTCTAGCCTGAGGGAATAAGGGAACATCGATACATCACTTCATAAGTCAGTGAAGTCCACTTCAACTGATATACCGTGTTTAAATACGAATATATTTCTTACACAAATGCATCGCTTCGTTTCAGAAGGCCATTAACCACTGGAGCCGTGTGGAGTTTGTTTATCATGTATGGATGCACTTTGATGGACTTCAAACCAGAAACTACCTTGAAAGAGCCAGGACATTTTTATATATATATATATATATATATATATATATATATATATATATAACTCAGATTGTATTCGTCTGAAAGAAGAATATACAGCTAGGAAGACTTGATGGCGAGTAAATCATGACTAATTTTAATTTTTGGGTAAATGATACCTTTCAATTACTATGGAGTAAGGGGAATTAATTAATTTTTTGAGTGTATTTACATCAAGGTGGAAAAGGACCTTTATTAAATTTCACAAAACTGCGACTGAAGGAAAAAAACATGCAAATAAAGAAAACATGTTCATCAGTTTAACAACACGCAAATGTTACCAACGCAACCAACTACATAAATGTGCTGAAAAATCACAATGCACATCTGACCATGACCACAGATGAGTAGTTCACGAGTTCACATTTACATCAATTAAACAGAGTAAAGATTATGCGTATTTGGCGTGCTGTCCAGGGGGAGGGCTCCGAGCTCGGAATTTTTGCCCGAACCCAGAGTGCTCCCCCCCCCCGTTGTTGTAAGAGTATTTAGGAGAAGAAGTGAGGAGATGGGGTGGTGGTGGGATGCTGTTAGACTGTCAATGAACTGAGTTAAGTTTGCTGTATATATACCTCTTACTTCATTGATTGGGAGTGCGCTCCACTCGTGTCTAATTAGGCTTGATTACCTGAATGTGCTCCACCTGTGTTTAATTCTGAACATGCTCCTCCCGAACTTTGTTAGTAAAACATCATTTCACGAGTTCACATTTACATCAATTAAACAGAGTAAAGATTATGCGTATTTGGCGTGCTGTCCAGGGGGAGGGCTCCGAGCTCGGAATTTTTGCCCGAACCCAGAGTGCTCCCCCAAAAGCAAAAGGCAAAGGACAGCCGCCAGACTAAAGACCCCCCAAAACGCAGAATTTTGGCGGGCTGGGTCCGTTTGAATTGCACCGTTCTTAGCGAGCGCATCTTACTGCGTCGAACGGGCGAGCCCTTACTGGCCTATGGATGAGGAACAGCTTGATTTATGCCGCCTGACCAGGAGGGCCCGTGTTGCCTCTGGCAGAAGCAGCTTACTGCGCTGGGCGGACGGGCCCTACTGGTTGACGAATGAGGGGTGACAAGATTTGGGGATGCCCAACCAGGAGGGCCCATGTAGCTTCCGACGGGAGCAGCTCACGGCGTCGGGCTGATGGGCCCTACCGGCTGACGGTGGAGTGTTTTGGAAGCCCAGACTGGAGATTTTCTTGCGGACCGCTGGGAAATCGATACCTGTTAGATGTAAAAGAGAAACATAGATGAATGCCATATCCGCTTGGAGACCAATGCTCGCTTGGCAGAAAAAGAGGAAACATAGATGCATGCAATGTCCGCTGGGAGACCAATGCTCGCTGGACAGAAAAAAGGAAAGATAGATGCATACAATGTCCGCTGGGAGACCAATGCTCACTGGACAGAAAAAGGAAACTTAGATGCTTGCAATGTCCGCTGGGAGACCAATGCTCGCTGGACAGAATCATGCAATGTCCGCTGGAGACCAATGCTCACTGGACAGAAAGAGAGGAAACATAGATGCCTGCAATGTCCGCTGGGAGACCAATGCTCGCTGGACAGGATTAAGCAATGTCCGCTGGGAGACCAATGCTCGCTGGACAGAAAAGAGGAAACAGCTGCCTGCAATGTCCGCTGGGAGACCAATGCTTGCTGGACAGGATTATGCCATGTCCGCTGGGAGACCAATGCTCGCTGGACAGGATTATGCAATGTCCGCTGGGAGACCAATGCTCGCTGGACAGAAAAAGAGGAAACATAGATGCATGCAATGTCCGCTGGGAGACCAATGCTCGCTGGACAGAAAAGAGGAAACATAGATGCATGCAATGTCCGCTGGGAGACCAATGCTCGCTGGGAGACCAATGCTCGCTGGACAGAAAAGAGGAAACATAGATGCATGCAATGTCCGCTGGAAGACCAATGCTCGCTGGACAGCAAATGCTTGCTGGACGGAGAAAAAGATAATATAAGTCTTCTACAGGGAGAGTTTTTGCTTCGTCTGCTGGGAACTAGATCACTGGATGAAGGAAGAGCACCCAGGTGGACGACCCGGAGGGTTTTATTCGATGAGGGTTTGGTGGGCTTTTTTAATGTGGAACCGGTTGGTCCTGATGTAGCTTTGGAAAGCGTCTGAGGACCATCTTCCGAGAGCTTGGATCTGCTGCTGGGAGAGGCCTTTTTGGGCTGCTGAGGTTGCTGCTCCGATGCGGAAAGAGTGACTGGAGTTTTGCTTGGATGCCTGACTGTTGAAGAACGAGTTTGAGATGTTTCTGGAACCAAAAGCGTGTCACAGGTTTGTTGGAGTCATCTAAAAATAGGGGATCAAGAGGGGATTTAGCCTGGGAGCTTCTCCACTGAAGATATGCCTGAATGGATTGGTATGGTTGGATTGGCGATGAGAGTTTGAAGATGTAGATGAAATGGCCTTTTTTGGATTGGTCTGTCTTGCTTTGCTTAATTAAGTATGAGATGGTTTCACTATCCAGTACTGCTAAGTCTGAGATGGTGGGGTGGACTCTTGGGTCGAATTTGGAAGTGATGGCGAGTTCCGAGCATCTAAGAAAGCCAAAAAAGGCTAGAATAAACATAGCATCGAGTGTGCGGGCTGTCTCGAGAGGCTGGTAGACTGTGCGGAGGGCATGAATACATTTTGTGAGAATATCTAGTGTTATGGGTTGTCTGTTGTCAGGATGGGTGGGATGGGATCGTTGAATTCCTTTGACCAGAAGGGAGGTCTGTGAATTATTTATCTCTGGAGAGGGAGCGCCGTACATCAATTTATGGAAAAACTGGATGCCGCTCAGGTAACCTTTGATGGATCCAACTTGAAGGCCCTTAATGCTGTTAAGGTAGGAGATGAATGAGGTGATTGCAATGAGAGAAAAATCAGGGAATGGCAAGTTGTATGAGAAGTGGAATGCTTTAAAACACCTCCAAGCTGTCACATAAGATTGGAGGGTCCTGGGAGAAACTGCTTGGAGGATGGTGTCCAGTGATGCGTCGAGGAGTTGTTTTAGAGGGTGGGTTACGGGAATATTAGTTCTGAATAGTGAGGTACTGGAGTTGGGAATTGGTCTGCCTCTGGAGCCAGCGTCCTGAATTTCTGAAACAGAAAACGAGACAAGGAGTCAGCGATTTGATTTTCAGACCCAGGGATATGTTTGGCAATTATGATAAACTGATCACACGCTGAGATCCAGATTAGGTGTCTTAAGAGTGGCATCAGGGCGGGTGAATGGGAACGGCCTTTATTAATGCATTCAACAGTTGCTTCATTGTCACAATGCACTAAAACACTGCTGGTGGCCCATTCTTTCCCCCACAGGAAGGCTGCTACCACGAGAGGGTAGAGCTCAAATAGGGCTGAGGACTGAGTCATGTCTTGGAGTTGGGGGGGCCACGGAGATGCGAACCAGTGTCCTTGGTAGAAACCCCCGAAGCCGATTGAGGGGGCCGCATCTGTAAATAATTGGATATCGACTGGAGATAAAACGAGATTGTTATAGAAAAAGGACAGGCCATTCCACTGTTTAAGGAAAGTTATCCATAACCTGAGTTCATCGCGGCATGTCTGAGATATGGAAATTAGGTCTTCTAGTGCGTTTACTGAAGAGGCGAGTGAGAGGAGATGCAAAATGAAAGGGCGGCCTTGTGGAATGATGCGCATTGCGAAGTTTAGGTGGCCGAGCAGGGATAAGAGTTCGCGTTTGGAACAATTTGAGCGGTCAATGAGGGTAGATGAGACGAGTATGATCCTGTCAATTTTTTCCTTTGGCAGGGAAGCCTGGAATTGTACTGAATCTAAGTTAATGCCGAGGAATTCGATGGATGTGGTGGGACCCATGGTTTTCTCCTGGGCGATGGGGATCCCAAGCTCCGAAAAAACATTTTGAACGGTGAGGAAATGCGCGGCTGGGATGGCATCGGGAGGCGAAATGATTAGGAAATCATCTAGCAAGTGGATGAGGTGAGGAATCGCGTAATTGTTAGACAAAATCCAGCAAACAGCTTCTGATAGCATGTCGAAAATTTTGGGGCTGCTTTTGCATCCGAAAGTTAAGCGTACGGAAAAATAAAATTTTCCTTGCCAGCGTACACCGAATAAGTGCCATGAATCTGGATGGATGGGCATCACTTTGAAGGCAGAAGTGATGTCGATTTTTGCCAGCCAAGCTCCCCGACCCGCAGTTTTTATCATGTCGATCGCCTGATCTACGTCATGGTATTTGAGAGAAAATTCGTCAAGGGGGATCAAGCTGTTAATGCTTGGGAACGGGGAATCATGTGGAGCTGATAGATCAATTATAAGGCGTTTTTTACCTGAAAATTTTCTTGTGGCCACTCCAATGGGGCTGATACGAAAAACTTCGAAAGGAGGATTGTCGAAGGGACCAATCATAAAGCCTGACTCGACTTCTTTTTTGATCAGGTTGTCTACTATGTCGGGCTCAGCCAAAGCAGATTGAAGATTATTACAGACAATATTTTGAGAGAGTGGGCATTCCACACCGGGTTTGAAACCGTGCTCGAGGCCGGACAGAAGATAGTGTGTGAAATGGGTGTCTGGGTGATGAGCTAGTTCGATCGCTAGGCGAGAAATATTCACGGGAGTCGACAAGTAATTTTTAGATTTTTTATTGACTGCTTTGTACACTGGGCAAACATGGCGGGCATGGGCACCGCCGCAGAAATTGCAGACATGGAGAAACCGGCAACGCTGTCTGTAGCACCTCCCATGGTTAAAACTGTTGCACAGCTGGCTGCTGTTTGAAAAGGAGGCTGTCTGCTGTCTCCCTCCGTTGGGATTTTCATGGGTTGTAGGTCTTGGCACATAGCTGGTTGATTTAACTGGGGCTGAGTCTGGGCAGGGGGGGATGGAGGGGTTGACTTGAGGGCATGTCGTGGTTGAATGTGCCACTGACCTGCATACCGCACATGAAATGTTCTTGCAGCCTAGGAAAACCCTGCTGTGTAGATCTGGATCAAGAGCGCCCCAGTAAGGACATTGGTTCCATTGGGCGACCCGGACAGAACACTTGGCGGAGAAGAGCTTGTGGTAGGTGTAGAAGTGCCCTCCTCCATAGGACAGCGCAAGTTCGGCTATAATTGATAAGTAGTCGTTTAATTCACGCCGCCTATGGGGGAAGGCTGAGCAGATTACTTCAGTGAAACGGCTGAAAGCAATTGTGAACTCGGAAAAAGAAAGTAAACGTGATGAATGTGGATTTGGGTTTTTTAAAGTGACAGAAAAATCCCCACAATCTATTTGGCGGTTTGATTCGGTTACAGGTAACAGAGAGAGAAGAGATGAGAGATCTACGTCTGCACCTGACAGGATCTGTGCTCGGATGTTGTGGGACACTGGGGGTGGCTCCGCAGCAACGGCGTTCGATGGGACGGGCATCTGAGTTGCTGTGAAGAGAGAGTGCTGAGATTTTGCCTGGAGAAGAGAGCTGAAAGGAACCAAAGCCGGGGCTGCAATTGTCAGCGGAGGCAGCCTCACGCTTGAATCGGCCTCTGGGGCTTGGGGAAGAGGGTTAAAAGTATGAGAAGGAAAGGAAGGTTGAAACTGGGAAGAGTGGGCTCGTGCTGCAAGCGGAGGCAGCCTCACGCTTGCTTGAGCTACTGGAGCTGCTGGCCACTGAAAAGAAGAGGGATTAGTAGCTGTTGCGAAAGCAGGTTGAAATGATTGGGCCTCCAATGCTAGCGGAGGCAGCCTCACGCTAGCATCTGGGACAGGTGCTGGAGGCCACTGAAAAGAAGAGGGATTAGTAGCTGTTGCAAAACTATGTTGAAATGATTGGGCTTCCATTTCTAGCGGAGGCAGCCTCACGCTAGCATCTGGGACCGGTGCTGGAGGCCACTGAAAAGAAAAAGGATTATTAGGAACAGCAGGAGCCATGTTCTGATATGCTGAGGGGAGGTCGGCGGGCCTGGTTTCAGCCAAAGCTGCAGCCTGCTGGCGAGGTCTGACGGCAGAAGGAACTGGGGCGCGGCCCAAGCTTGCTGAAGGCCTTCCGCTGCGGTTTGATGCTGGAAAAGAACTAGATTTAGTACGCTGGGATGGTGGTGTTGTCCAGCGAGGTGAATCCTGAGCTTTACTTTGCCTGCTGGTCCTTTTCGGGGCCGGCATGGACTTCGGAGAGAGGTTAGTTGATTGCAAAGATACATAGAGGGCATATAGTTCCGCTTTGTTCATCCTTCGCGAGAACTGAACATCCGAATTTATCAGCGCTTGCCTCAATCCTAGAACTGTCCACTTTGCAATTGGTGGAATTGTTGGGACTGCCGAGCGATAGGAAGAAGCAGGGGAGGGATTGTGATGTCTCGCTGGTGGAGGCGAGGGCTGGCCTCTGCGTCTAGGCGAGCGTGTAGCTGTTCGGGTAGGCAGGCGGCCGCGTGGAGAAGCCTTGGGATCAGTTGAAATGTTGGGCGGAGAAGGAGTGGTCCTTGGGTCAGCTGATTCTGGCTGAGGATCCGGTGAGAAGTTGGATTCATCATCGGATGGGAAAAGCTGGAGTTGAGACATGGTAGCAAAAAGGTCGAACCAATATGCTGTTAGACTGTCAATGAACTGAGTTAAGTTTGCTGTATATATACCTCTTACTTCATTGATTGGGAGTGCGCTCCACTCGTGTCTAATTAGGCTTGATTACCTGAATGTGCTCCACCTGTGTTTAATTCTGAACATGCTCCTCCCGAACTTTGTTAGTAAAACATCATACATTGAACAATAAGCATTTCTCAGCCATGTTTGTCTCATTTCTGTTGTGTTCTGTGCTATTTGCAGTGCGGTTCAGTATTTGGGTGTGTTGTTGTGAGTATTTGCAGCACATGTGTTGTCAAACTGTAGAAGATGTTTTCTTAACTTGCTGGTGTTTTCTTCACTTGCAGAGAGTTGAGCTCTTTCAGCCACCATATGAAACGTTTGAATGCTTAAACTGACTTTAAAAAAGAGAAAGAAAAGAAAAAACCCCACTTAAAAATCAGGCTTTCTAATTGATAAATAAGAAGCAAATTTTTTGATGCCAAGCAACTAAAAGGCATGATCTCTAAATCTGGAGCTGAAATATTAAACTTGGTTATTTGGTGTGGGGCCAGGTTGGGCCACGCTTCTGATTACTATCACAAAACCAGCAGAAGGCACGTGAACTGATGTTTGCCCCGAGAAGACATTACAGTCAAAGGTTTCAGAGTAGTTTCCTCCACCCCTGAGGCCAGCTCAACAGTCCTCTTCTGAAGCATTAACGAACCCCTCTTTACATCCAAATCTGCTTATTAATCTGCAAATCTCCAATCGGCCTTTTGACTTTGAGCTGAAACTTGCCCCCACAAGTCTCTAAGTTTGGAATACCAAAGGTCTTTCAGTCTGACCGGAGGTCAAAGTTCACAAATGCTAGAAAAGTTGTGAGCAAAGTTAGAACATCTGTTTTAAAATACATATCTATATAGTCAATCATTTCTCCAACTTAACAGGCTATTGTCACTGGCCACTTTCACTGAATGGAAAAGAGCAGATTTGACTATGCATAACATTTCCTTACACCGAGAATGGAATATCACATACTGTAGTTTTCATACCACATTAGGGGAAATAAATGACCAAATTTTTATTTTGGGGTGAATTTACCTGGTATAACTATATCAATGTTCAAATGTTGAGAAGAGAGAAACACACCATGTACCAGTCAAGCAAATCCCACTAATGCAAATAGTTTGGAAAGACTGCAGACAGGAAGTCTCTGGCAAACAGCATGCTGTCATCCTTCATACCTTGAGGTAAATTCCTGTGGAAATCTTGTTTTTTCTTGTTGTTGTACAATGCAGAGCTTTAAAACCAACAAAATTGATGTTTGTCCAAATCAGTGTTTGATAATCAGTAGTGATAATCAGTAGTGATAATTTAGGCACAATAGAGTAATTGTGCAATGGTCTGGCAATAGCTAGAGTTCCAATAAAATGAAAATGGATTAAACCTTTAGGGGTTTAGAACATCAAAGGATTAAAAAATGAAAAGTTGTGTCCTCTAGGTGGGCAGACTGAGAGCAATCACATCGTTCTCTACAGGGCACAGCTGATTGGTTCCCTTTGCATTAACAGCCAATGAGATTTCTGCTCAACTTTCAAATGATTGGTCAGTGTTTGATATAGGAGTTTGCAGCGTGCTTTCAGAAAGAGTTTGCAGCGTACTTCCAGAGTTCCTCTGATTTTCTACATCTAAAATAAGTAAACATTATTTTACTTTGCATTATTGTGTGGTCTGCCTTATTAATTCCCAAATGAGCAACCATACACATGCACTGTGTACTTCATAGGTTATTGTAGAAGAAAAAAGTTCAAATTCAGATGTAACTCCAACTCAGACAGTAGACGCAGACAATGTTTAAAAACCAAGGGTCATGTTTAGCAGTCTTGCTTTCGATGCAGAAGTAAATTACTAAGCATGTAAGCAGCAGCGATCATATAATAGTGTGTATACAGCAATAGGATATGTAGTCACTACGACTGAGCTGATATGAAAACATGTTTAATGGGCATTTGAGCACAGGGCTCATCATGTTTAGCTGCGAAACCTCAAACAACCTTCATTTCATGATGTACACTTGGCTTGTATTGTTCATCTTCATTGTCTCTTGCTTGTTTGGGGGATAATTCATGTACCTATGCAATATTGTGCAACAGCAGCATGTTGAACACGCTCACATTAGCGTGTCTGTGTGTGTATTGGCTGGAGGAAGTCACATACTTGCAGCTAATTAACAGCTGTTAACAGTAATAGCAAAAGCAACAGCAGCGAATCAGATCTATTCCACCCAGACCAAACATTGTCATATCCAATACCATTCACTCAGAGAGTTGTCTTGACAGAAATGCATTGAATTCCATTCATTGAATATTGTATTTTATTCCTGAAATATTGGTTTGCTGCATTAGAATAGCCATATGAAGCCGGTTATGCTTGGCAAATGTCAAAATGTATTAGTTTAGAAATCATGCAATGCAATAAAATATGAGCGAGGAGCTAAGAAATGTGGGTTGGACATTGCTGTCATTATAAAGACATTGTCTGTCTTCTCATGCCACCTCATATTTTTGGTACCACTGCTTTTCATCACATTGCAGTCAATACCTTAACCACAAGTCAATAGAGATATTTTCTGAGATTATGGTGTGGAATAATAATTATACACCCTGCACCTTCAATGTCTCTTTTATAATACCTAGGAAAATTATTTAGTTGTGTTGAGGTGTGATTTTCTTTTTATATTCCATTCATTGCAATGTGTCTAAGCCATACAGCCACATTTCCACATGTATTCCCTCACTAACCACAGCGCTGACTCTATAAATCTCAGCATTTTTTTTTCTTGCATGCTAAGTTAACTTGCCCCAACATTCCCCCTGGGTCTTTTTCTCAACAAAAGGCATTTTCACAGAACATATTTATCTTAAAAGGTATTTAGCATTATAACGGTATTGTCACGTTGGGGCAAGGAATGAAGTGGAGAGAGAATCCATGTGCAGAACTTATTTAATGAAATAAAAACAGGTAACTTAAACAGAAACTCAGGGCAGGAACACGGAACAGCGAGACAGTAACATCAACGACTGACAAGGAACAATTAAACTACAGGCGTATAAATACAGGGGAAAACAAGCTAGACAAGATAACAAGGGGGTGTGGTTAACAAGAAACACCTGGGGAGACTAATCAAACTAATGGGGAACTGAAAACCTGTGAGGAGACAGGGGAACTTGAATTATGACAGGTATTAAGCATCTGTGTTGACCTGTGCATATATTGCAGGATTATACACTCACCTAAAGGATTATTAAGAACCCCATACTAATATTGTGTTTGACCCCCTTTTGCATTCAGAACTGCCTTAATTCTATGTGGCATTGATTCAACAAGGTGCTGAAAGCATTCTTTAGAAATGTTGGTCCATATTGATAGGATAGTATCTTGCAGTTAATGGAGATTTGCGGGATGCACATCCAGGGCACGAAGCTCCCGTTCCAGCACATCCCAAAGATGCTCTATTGGGTTGAGATCTGGTGACTGTGGGGGCCATTTTAGTACAGTGAACTCATTGTCATGTTCAAGAAACCAATTTGAAATGATTCGAGCTTTGTGACATGGTGCATTATCCTGCTGGAAGTAGCCATCAGAGGATGGGTACATGGTGGCCATAAAGGGATGGAAATGGTCAGAAACAATGGTCAGGTAGGCCGTGGTATTTAAACAATGCCCAATTGGCACTAAGGGGCTTAACTGTGCCAAGAAATCATCCCTGCACAGTTGTAACGAGGTATGATGGATCCATGTTCTCATTCTGTTTACGCCAAATTCTGACTCTACCATATGAATGTCTCAACAGAAATCGAGACTCATCAGACCAGGAAACATTTTTCCAGTCCTAAACTGTCCAATTTTGGTGAGCTCTTGCAAATTGTAGCCTCTTTTTTGTATTTGTAGTGGAGATGAGTGGTACCCAGTGGGGTCTCCTGCTGTTGTAGCCCATCCGCCTCAAGGTTGTGTGTGTTGTGGCTTCACAAATGCTTTGCTGCATACCTCTGTTGTAAGGAGTGGTTATTTCAGTCAAAGTTGCTCTTCTATCAGCTTGAATCAATCGGCTCATTCTCCTCTGACCTCTAGCATCAACAAAGCATTTTCACCCACAGGACTGCTGCATACTGGATGTTTTTCCCTTTTCACACCATTCTTTGTAAACCCTAGAAATGGTTGTGTGTGAAAATCCCAGTAACTGAGCAGATTGTGAAATACTCAGACCAGCCCGTCTGGCACCAACAACCATGCCACACTCAAAATTGCTTAAATATCCTTTCTTTCGCATTCTGACATTCAGTTTGGAGTTCAGGAGATTGTCTTGACCAGGACCATACCCCTAAATGCATTGAAGCAATTGCCACATGATTGGTTTATTATATAATTGCATTAAAGGTGCCATCTGCCATAAAATATCAAATCACACTCCATATTCCATACCAGATGGGGGCAGTATACCTCCAGAAAGTGAGTTGTGCCGCGGCTTCAAACAACACGAGCGAGCGCTGATTTTGCTCTCTCTCCCTAGTGCATATTAATCAAATCATTTGACACGATAGTAAAAGGTTGGAAGACCGCAGTTTCACGTGGAGCATTTGGAGATTTTTAGAGATTAGAGACTCAATAAACTATTTCTCAACACACAGCCGCCTCATAGACGCCTGTATAAAATATAAGCCGACGATATGGGAAAATAAAAGCCCAGGCTATTATTTGTAGTTTTACGGTATTCGTTTTGTTCATATTACGTTTTTATTGTTAGTTTGAATTAATTTGACAGAGAGCATTTGCTGATTTTGACCAAGCTAGCGCCATTCAGAGCTGCCAACTCTCACGAATTCTCTGTGAGACACACAATTGACACTTTTCACACGCTCTCACGCCACACATCAATTTTGTCATGCACAGAAAAGGACACGGAGACCGACAGACAAGATGGAGCAGGTTACCGTATTTTTCGCACTTTAAGGCGCACCGGCCTTTAAGGCGCACCTTCATTGAATGACCTAATTTAGAACATTTTTCATATATAGGGCGCACCGGATTATGAGGCGCATAAGATAATGACTGGGTTTGCATTATGCATCCACCAGATGTGCTGGAAATGTAGCGAGTGCGCGGCGCCGGAGATGAGGCATTTATTAGTGTGAGCGTGCTGGGGGGGGGGGGGGGGGGACACGTAACTTACATTCGCAGCCTGACTCATATGAGTATTCAATGTGCGCGGCTCGCTGACAGCGACGGCTGGCTGTTTTGAATGAGACGACTCTGTTACTGTGAACGAGGAGCGCTTTATGAACATCCTGTGACGCGCGAGCAGCGCCGGGGACAGTGTGTCTGTTCGTGTGTCTGTTAAGAGTGAGCTCTCGTGAGCGGGAGACACACATAAGCTGATTTATACGAGGTTGAACTGGCCGTGTGACAAAGTGGGCATAAGTTGGACACGAGCGTGAGTTTGTGGCCGAATTTAATAACGCGGAGCGTTGTTAACTAATTGATCCATGTATAAGGCGCTCCGGATTATAAGGCGCACTATCGTTTTTCGAGAAAATTAAAGGCTTTTAAGTACGCCTTATGCTGCGTTCAAGTCATCTCGTATAGATCGTAATTACGAGTTGAACGCACTTGAACGCCACCACAATGTCGTAAAATACCAGAGGGGAGCTCGGGATTTTCTTTAGGCCCTGATCTGTACAAGTTGGGGGCGTGTTAATGAGAAAGATTCATTCAACGTCTGTTGACGGATAATTTTAATTGAATTTCAATGTTTACTCATTGACATTGTATGGCTTTTTCATTTATAAAGCAAGCTCTCTGCAGAAAATATGATATCATTATAATATAAAAATTATACCTAATGATAGAGTTTACAATGGCTTCATAAGCTAATTAAAAACATAAAAAGAAAAACACACCTGATGTGCATTCTTTGTTCTTCCACCTTTTTTTTTGTTAGCAGAGTTAACAAACCTTGCTGTATTTTCGTGTAATTCTTTAAAAGAAGGTACACCGCCATTTTGCTCCGGCGAAACTGACTTGAACGTACCTCACGTCGTAAACACTTCCCACCTCGTACGTACGAACTTCCCAGGAGGACTTGAACGCAGGATTATAGTGCGTAAAATACAGGGTTTTTTATATAAAAAAAAAATCTCAGCTCTCAGATTCTGTCAACTTTATTATGCAATTCAAACAATACATACACTTTTGGTGCTTGTAAATGTTACACGACAGATCCCTAGCGCACGTGAACCCAACACGAACACTGTTGAAAGATACAGTATGTTACAACTTACCAGAATGTATTCCTCATGCATAATATCGACCAATAATTTTTTGAACTTTTCCCTGAACTGAAATGTAGTAGTGGGCTGTACTTTCCACACGATTGACATCAGGTTCAAGTACACCCACAAGCCGTGTGTGTTACTCGTGTATTTCAGTTTGGGATATGTTGCCCGCTCGATACCACCTCCCATGGCCCAAACTGGTATTATGACACCTGCCGGGCAGGGGCTAGTAATTTAACATGCTAATTCAGGTTAATATCTCGGCAGCGCTATAACGATATATATATATATATATATATATATATATATATATCATCGACCATGTTTCTTCTCATTCTTTTGATGCGTGTAGCTCATTTTTTGGATATTTTAACTTCAATTATTACAGATGGCACCTTTAATGAGAAATTGAACAGGCGTTCTTAATAATCCTTTAGGTGAGTGTACTTGGATCACATAATAGGCTCTATGCACAACTTACTTCCACATTCTGTAAAACAGGTCGGATCGCTTCCGGTCCTTTTGTATGTGCTTCATGAATTTTTTTGCGATTTTACTCAAGATAACTTAAAAGGAGCGAGCAAAGATTAGCATAACCAATGTCCCTCACATGTGCAGATTGATATTTAAACGTTTTATGTTTTTTCTTCTTCACAGTAACGTTTAGATATTTAAATGTAATAAAACGCCAATAACAAAGTGAACTAGTTAGGTTAGCTGATTACCTTAAAGTGTGTGTGTGTGTGTGTGTTTTTTTTTTTTTTTTTTTGGGGGGGGGGGGGGGTTGACTGCGATTTCACTTTTTTCATTTTAAATACTGTGTAATGTTGCTGTTGGTGCATGAACATTATCTGCAAAGTTGCAGAGCTGAAAGTTTAGTGTAAGCAGAAATATCGTCTTTTAAAAATCGTATATTGCCTACAAAAACGACTCTATTGGGACTACAGCTGGGTTTTAGACGTCACTAACCCACACATTTGCATCAACCCCTCCCTCCGGAAAATGCAAAAAAGGGCATGTGCATATTTCTGCGGCACGTCGAGTGTGTTGTGTTCACCCAGCTGTCAGGTCTTCTGCGTTTGAGCTTCCCACGGACGGTGTACTTCGTCAACAATGGATACAATTTATGTTTGATTATGTTCTTGAAAATGACAATCATAATCTAGCTCTCTGTGCTGCGCATTTTACGTAAGACAGCTTCCAGAATCTCCTCGAATTCAATGCCGGATTCAACAAGAAACTGTTACTAAAACATGAAGCAGTTCTGACTTTAAAACAAGAGGCAGCAGTTGTTGGGCCACAGCCTGTAAGTAGGCTAAGACTTAATCATTTTAAATGTATTTGCATGTATAATTCCAGACGTAGCCTTGTGTTTTATTTTTTTCAAATGCCAGCGCTGGCTTCAGCCACTAGGCTACTAGTTATGCTATTTTGTGTCTACGACAAACGCATACAAACATTATGGACCTGAATTTTGTATAAGTACTAATGTTGTAAATGTATTTTTCATGTGTTTTATGACGTTGTTTTCGATTTGATCAAGAACGTAAACTTGCCAACGCTGATTGAGTATAACATTAGCAGCCAGTCAGTTGCTATTGTTGCCAGTCAGAATATTGTGTTAAACAAACGTGTATAAAGTTAAAAAATGTAGCAAATTATTATTCAGAAACGTTTAGTAAGAGCTAAATGTGTGGTGAGGTTCTGCTTGCCTCTCTTCATCGCGGCTTTCTCGGTCTGATTCTGCCTCAAACTGATACTGCAGTTCGACACAGTATGACCAGATTTACATCTGGACCGGAGCTCATGACATGCACGTTTCGCCCGTAAAGGTAATGGGCGTTAACCTTCTGGACAACGTGAGCGACAGTTTAGCCAATCACAACACACCGGCCCAAACTAACCAATCTGAGCCCACTGCCTGTTTCTGAGGGAGTGGTTTCATAGAATCAGGAAGTCAACCGCTCGTTCGAGGACAGAGAAGAGCGCGGCTGACTATAAAGGTGAAGTTTATGAAAAATAAGACTTTTAAAAAAAGACAAACCACGAATACATGTTATATTGCACCCCATAAACACAATCATGCAAAGAAAAAAAGCAGTCAACCCCCCCTTTAAAAATCCATATCGTATGGCTACGACTACATCGATATCATAGTCAGTTCTTACTGACTGACTGTGTTAACACTTTCTCTGACAAGCGGATGCGATTGAGACATGTTTTCCGGTTTGGTCACGTGACGCTCGGCATAAAGCCTATTACAAAAGTCCTGGCTCTGTCCGAGTAGAAAGGAAAATTGCATAGTTGCTCACCTGATACAACACTGCGCTCGGGTTTGAATAAGGCCCCGTCCACACTACTGCGTTTTCGTTTAAAAACGGAGACCTTTTGCTACGTTTGCACCTCCCGTCCACACTAAAACAGGAAAAACAAAGACCTAAAACGGAAAAGTTTAGAAACGCTGGAGCTGCGTTTTGCGTTTTGAATCTCCGGAGGGGGTTTTAGTACGGACAAGACAAAACCATACAAAACAGAGAACTTCAGAAACGCTGACGCAGAGGCTGACGCTTGGCTCTATGATTGGGTGTTATCAGTCATGACGTATCCTTCCCTGATTCGTCATTCACTGTTTACACCGGCACGCGCATGCCCAGTGTTGGTGAATGGTCACGTGATCCGTGTTTTCAGTCGTTTTAATGTGGACGGAGATTGTTTCTAATACGCAGATAAAACGCTGGTGTGGACGGAGATCGTATTCGTTTTAATTCTTCGTTTTTAAACGAAAACGTAGTAGTGTGGACGGGGCCTAAATCACTATTGTTTCCACCATGGTGACATTTTTTTGTCTTGTGTATGTGATTTGCTATTTTCAAATGTGATATAGTATAACTTTAAGCCCCACTAACAGGACATTTCATTAAAACATTGCCACATTCACGTTCATGTGTTTTGGGTAAAAATTATTGCTTTTTAGCACCAATCATTTCACTTTAAAAATCTCGCCAAACATGCAAGAAGCAATGTAGTATCATTACATGTGCGTTTAGGTATGAATATCAGTAAATATTCTCTATCACTTGCAAGAGGGAAAAAAGATTGCATGTTAATGTGTAAATGATTAGTTTAAAGTAGCTGAAGAAAGACACCATATTTTTCTGATTGTTAAAGTAATTAATCCTGCTGTGACAATGTGCCCAACATTGTGTGTATCTTCTCCAGTCCCAGATGTGTGTTATTGATCTTTTAACACACAAACCAAGAGTATTTTTCCATGGGCTGCAACGGCAGAACAAGAGTCTGGAGCAGGACCAACACAAATGTCCAGTTTCTCAACACAACACTGCTGTTATTTCGGAGTTTTACAAATAACACACAGGTAAGGCATTTTTAGCAGTATATCTGTCAGTAGAGTTTGGCCAAAGGAAACAAGTCTTTCTCCATCCGAGGAGAGGATATGGTCCATATGAGAACTGGGAAGCTCAAACACGACTTCCTTTTGGTCCTTAGAGTCAGTCCATAAGGAAATACAAGAAACCAAAGCCTTCAATTGAGCTCCAGAATGATTATGTCAGCTTTCTATAATTCATTATATCAGCCCAAGAGAGAAATTCATAAGCTTTTATTTAACACTGATGAGAGATATCAAATGAAGCAATACAATTTATTTTGATTATACATTTATTGCTGCCCAAATGCTGTAAAGACTTTAAAATAAGTCTTTATGTTTTTTTGTTTGAACAAATTGTAAATGCACAAAGTTCATTTTTTCATTTTTCATTTTTGTTCATTTTTTCACATGTGCTCGATTGAATAGAGCAAAGTCTAAAGAGAGAGCCCATAAAACAGACCACAAATTGAAACGCCAATAAAGCAAAATGATCTTATTTTTATAAAGTCACGTGGACTGTTATGGGCATTTCTCAGTGCTCCCAAACAGATGTGGAAGCAAGCAATGGTTACGTGTGCTGCTCATAATAAAGCCTTTTGTCATTCATAGGCACCGTAATATTATCGGTCACACTGCCTCACTTTCCCAGTAAAAACTCCTAACCCTAACCTTAATACGTGCATATTTGCATGTGTGTGTGTGTGTGTGGTGTGGGTTGGGTCGGGGGAGGGGTGGGGGGTTCACTTTAAAAGAGGGAGGAAAACTATCAGAGAGAAGACACACACGTTCAGACCTACACTGACACTTAGTGGTGGAACCGATGAGCAATGGTGTTTGTGGCCATAAGAACGACTAGAGATAAAACTAAAGAGATCAAGCTCAGCAAGACAAGACTTGTCTGAAAGTTTTAAAGATTTAAATTAGTTTAGAATGTTGCTAATACATTTTGACAGGTTACCATTGTTTACACATTCTCTGCGTCCGAAGTCGAATACTTGTCTACTGTGTAGTATGTGAAAAACAGTACGCGATATGTCCGAATACATATATTGGAAAGATGTGAAAACAAGTCCTGTGATGACCGAGATTCTGAAGTGTGCATATGTGGGATTATCACGCTGATACGCAGGACTTCCGGATTCAGTGATCTTTGTGCACTGCCGCTTCCGTTGAATTACCGATCTCACTGGCGAACTGATGACAGACTACACTAAGTTTTTTTTATACGTCATCCCTGGTAAATTAGTCTGATTCACTAAAGTGCCGGCTGCAAATAAAACCTGCTACCTTGTTTTATTTTAAAGTTTCAATCCACTTCTTCTTTATACTCAATTCAGTCGGGAATCCATGAAAACTTACGTAGGGTTGGCGTTGTTGGTTAGATTTACAAAGTGGAACAGAGCAGTGACATATATAGCCTTCGTCTCAGTAATTGTTGAACTGCGTCAGAAGTGTTTTGAAGTGGACATGCCCTTCTGCCGCCGGAGTTCTCGCCATCGTTCAAAAGCTTTGCTACTGATGTAAATTCGGAACTTCGCACGTTCTTTATCCGACTCCTTCTTCTTTTTAATTTGTTCTTTAGAACGACGTCTCTTTGGTCGTGTGTCGGCCATTTTTCAAACTTCCCTCTGATGCTTCTCTGAGTCTCTCCTTCACACACACACACCCCCTTTGTGCACGCGCACTCACCCCCCAGACCCACCCTCAAATACTTCTTGCCAGTGATTGGCTGGAACACTGTTTGTTAGGTTTCGTGGTCCGGGTGAGACATGATTGTTTTTGTTGCCGTTTGTGGAGCCTGTGGTGTCTACAGAGACCGCGTTTTTTTACAGTGTGTTTAGGGGACAGGCAGCTAGCCGACAGTGAGGAGACGTTTGATGTATGTGACAAAAAATGTTTTGGCCCCACATCGCTTAGAGAACCTTTAGTTAACATATTTTAACATGTTTCTAACACGTTTTGACATTTTGTTATTATAGCATAACATTAAAGGGTTAGTTCACCCAAAAATGAAAATTAAGTCATTAATTACTCACCCCCATGCTGTACCAACCCCCCGTTCATCTTCGGAACACAAATAAAGATATTTTTGATTGAATCTGAGAGCTGGATCAGTCCTACATAGAATGCCAAAGGGACTGCTCTTGACGGCCCATAAAGTCATTAAAGAAAAGGTTAAATATTCCATGTGCCTACAGCGGCTCAATTATAAGTTTATCAAGCGACGAGACTACTTTTTGTGCGAAAAAAAAAACATAAATAACGACTTTATTTCACTATTCCATTACTTCCTTATGGGCGCATGCGCGAGAACTGAGACGAGGACGTTCTCATTCGTCTACTTCTTGTTACCGGCTGCTCACCGCTTAGGAGTTTTACTGCCCCCTACCGTATAAAATGATGATCCATATATAAGGCGCTCCGGATTATAAGGAACACTGTCGTTTTTTGAGAAGATTAAAGGCTTTTAAGTGCACCTTATAGTGCGGAAAATACGATAAATTGAAAAGCGTATGTACAGCGCGCATCTTCCTCTGCTTGTAAACAGAAAGTTTTGCGCTTCCAGCTATATCAGCACGTCATCTTATACGGTAGGGGGCGGTAAAACTCCTAAGCGGTGAGCAGCCGGTAACAAGAAGTAGACGAATGAGAACGTCCTCGTCTCAGTTCTCGCGCATGTGCCCATAAGGAAGTAATGGAATAGTGGAATAAAGTCGTTATTTATGTTTTTTTCGCACAAAAAGTAGTCTCGTCGCTTGATAAACTTATAATTGAGCCGCTGTAGGCACATGGAATATTTAAACCTTTTCTTTAATGACTTTATGGGCCGTCAAGAGCCAGTCCCTTAGGCAGTCTATAGGACTGATCCAGCTCTCAGATTCAATCAAAAATATCTTTATTTGTGTTCCGAAGATGAACGAAGGTCTTACGGGGTTGGTACAGCATGGGGGTGAGTAATTAATGACTTAATTTTCATTTTTGGGTGAACTAACCCTTTAAACTAGCATATTTGAACACATATGTTTGCATGTTTAACTTGTTTCTAGAAGTTGCTATTGAGACGTTTTACATCATGTTATGCCAAGTTCAAACTGCACGATTTTCAAAGTAGTCGGGTCGCTGTTCTTTTCACACTGCATGACTATCTTGGCCAGCATTCAGTCACTACTGTGTTCACACTGCATGATGGATTGGCGACAGAAGGTTTCACACTGTATGACTTTACAATAGGAAAAATCGCAGACAACTCTGTCTCAAACTACGTTTCAAAACATACACACGTTAAATGTGACAAGGAAACAACGTGACACCACACGTGCAAGAGTTCTCACGTGAGACTTTTTTTATTTTTCAATCCGGTTGTGGTACAGCTCAGATGAAACGTCAAACAGACACGAGTGCTCCTGCCAAATTTCTACTAGTTTTTCTTCCATTTCTTGGGCTCAAATAGACAGAGAAGAAGCCTTTTTTCTGAAACAATGCCATGCATGTTGATATGTGATCTATAACTCCTCCCCGAACTCCCGCTGCTCTGTATCTTGCTCTCTCATTGGCTGTCGGTAATCGCCGATGTAGTTTTCAGTCAGAACACTTTTCACACAGCAGGATTTTGAATCGCTGACAGGTCCAGATGTTTAGCATGCCAAATATCTCACGGGGGTCTGCGACTTGTCGGTGATTCTCTCAGTCTTTGCTCATTCACACTGCGTGATTGTCACTCGCGTGAACGAGCCCCGATTTGCCTATGATTTCGGATATTTGTCGGCAGTTTCTCAAAATCTGTCGGCAAGCCAAAATCGTGGCTAAAATCGTGCAGTCTGAACTCGGCATTAGAGATACAACATGTTGCTAATATATTTTACCAGCAGTTTCAGCACTAGCATGTTTTAGCATGGTGCTATCATCAAACTTTAACTTGTGGGTAGCATGTTTTAACATATTGTTAACATCTTTCCAAAGTATCATAGCTCACTGCTAACATGATTTATCATTGTTGCTAGCTTGTTTCGACTTGTTGCCCTAAGTTAACTAGAATATCAGCTCTCATCAAATTATCTCAAAATGATCTTAGGTGATGTGCTCATTTTTTCATGCCTCTAAAATGCTAAATGAATGTCAGCAGGAGTTTGCTTCCATTTCATTTCAACTTTAGGAGAAACATCTGAGACAAAGTCGATGTTTAAATGAATAACTCCTGAGCTATGAAAGAGCAAGTTCTGAGCTATAAACCTTTCCTCTGGGTGTGCGTGTCACGGGGGGAGATACAAAACACTGGAGAGATCTCCTCCTTCTATAAGTGCACTTATTGCAGATACTTTTCTTCACCTTTCAACCTTGTGAAAGGATCACTTAAACGTGGTTTTGATGTCATCCCTCATGCATGCTGTTTGCACAGCCTTTCTCAGCTCCAGGTCAGGAAACCTTTCACTGTTTCAGAGTGAAGGAGAGTCAAGGTCTTGACTGATGAGATAATTCAGTCTGAGGGACTGGTTTCAAAACTAATACGCTTCAGTTATTTTAAAAGAAAGCAGAACATTATTATTATTAATTTTTTCAGTGTGACAGTTACCAGTGGAGCTGTAAGTAAGAGTGCCGTGATATAAAACAGCTTGAAAAGCTGTGCATTTTAATTGGTGTTTCTTCCTGAAGCCTGGCTTCCTCACGTCCTTGTGTTTTTCAGACTTACAGAGTAGCTTTTTCATAATGTTTTAGCAGTACATGTGTCCAGATACCATCACAGATTCATTGACGGTCACCATACCAGATGTCTTTATTTTCGGTTGACCAAAGTGAAAAAAAGAAATAGTTATGGCAGACTGCATTTGGATTCTTTGTCTCTCTCTTTACTTCTCTTCAAATGTAAGGTTGTTAATTGATTGCAGGACTTCCTGAATGGCCGTCTCTCATTCTAACACAGACCAGATGTGGATGAGTATTCCCTGATTTCCACTGAAGTCTTCTGAAGTGTTACAGCAAGTTGCACACTGATGTCTGTGTACTGTAGATGTGTTTATGTTCAATTAATGAAGAGAATTCGGTGGTTTTCAGCTTTTTCCAAGGCTTCCAGATTGGGATAAACAATTTGATTTTACAGGAAAAAACATATGCTTTGCTCTGAAATTAGATATCTCACTGATATGTAATGATACTTGCAGAAGATTTCTGTGACTTAGTTACAACAACAGTTATTTCAATTGTAAAATGCATGAACTTTCATACCAAGGAAATCTAGTCTTCCTTATTAGAATCACTGGAAACTATTTGTTTTAAGGTTGCTCTTAACACTGTTTATTAATCAAAATATGAAAAGAAACATTTCATTTATATTAGAGTGGGAATATCCTCAGTGTCACAATATTTCTCATACATTCAGCAAAAAGCAACTTATAAAATGACTCCAATCGCAGGTCAAAGTGAAGTCGTAGACAATGTAAAACAGATCTTCTATTGTTTTATTTAATTTAGATGGTTATTTTAGAACATTGTATAATTTTAATTCATGTCTGTCAATGAAATTTATGTTTTGTTTACAACAGTCTCATCTTCTTCTTGGGACAAGGAAAACAGAGGACAAAATGTTCGGAAGTTGAAAAGCCTTCGGTCATTAATCTGAAATCAAGTGGTGGATCCAGAATGAAAGAGGCTGAATCATTTATTCCATTTGGGTCGGACTTCAACATGTATTTTTATGAATCCTAGCGGTTGGAGACAGAAATAACTCATGACCAATGCAAGAAAAAAATATATTATGGCATTGTAAAACATGTTCTTAAAAAATGTGCAACAAAATTCACCCCCACGATGTTAGCATAATCAAGAGGTTATTGGATTACGTAAAAAAAAAAAAAAAATATATATATATATATATATATACTATGTCAGTCTTTCAATACAGTCGGTTCACTTTTAATGCAATGCAATGATACTTGCTATTTCTTTGTAATAAATTAAGAAATGTCCTATGTATTTCTACACTTTTTCTAAACGCCTTTCCTCAACAAGTCGTATTGATATCATTTATGTCTGTAGAACAAATGGTTATGGTTTTATCAGAGTTTCAATTAGAAAGCACTAATTACCTTAGGACAAATGCAAGAAAAGTCTGAATGTGTAAGAGTGTAAATTTATTTTAGTTTTTAAGCGTTTTTTGAGTTTCTCACTTTTCTCAGCTTTACATAAAAGTACTGTATGTCCTAATAGTTTTCCTGCAGGATGGAAATAGCATGATAATTGTTATAAAGTGTGAAGAACTGAGTCAGAGCTTTGGCTAATGTACAGAACACGTGCAAGTGTGAACAGACTTTAACCTGTTTGGAGAAATTTCCCTCAGCAGCTCATAAAGTAGATGAATAAGCGGAGACGCATGCACTTCTGACTCCACACTTTTCGCTATTGTTGTGGCTGAAAGCTGACGACATGTGACTCGCCAGTTAACAAATGGAAAATAAAGTCTGTGGGCTGTATCTGGGATGCAAGTCTGGGAAGTGTTTGGTAAGCTCAGAGTGGGAGTGGAAAAGCCCAGGACTTGCCTGTGGTCTGCAGGTATGCATTACAGGCTACAGCACATTTACTCGTGAAGTAGCGTTTAATAGGCTTGAAAACAGCTGTTAGCGCACGGGCATTCCTGGACCGTTACGTAGCCCAACACAGAAGTGTGTATTACTCCACTTAAAGCTAATTGGGTGAGTGAGGTCCACTTCTACCTGAATAATTGCTTTCAAATGAATTAGACACATTTATTTTTAACACAGTCTCATCCCAAAAAGTCATATAACTGACGTTTTGGGACGTATTTTGACCATACGTCAATATCCGCCTTTTTAGGGCCCCCTTAAACGTCGCTAGATGGCGATCCCGGGCCGTCATACAACTGACGCTTTACCTTTAACGTCAGGTAGGTGACGGGTTAGGTTTAGGGTTAGGTTTAGGTATGGGGTAGAGTTAGGATCCCATAACCTCATCTACCGACGTTTAAGGGGGCCCTAAAAAGGCGAATATTGACGTATGGTCAAAAGACGTCCCAAAACGTCAGTTATATGACGTCTTGGGATGAGACCGGGTTGTTGTTTTGTAGCTGTAACAGAAATAGAGAGCAACAAAACAACATATACACACTGAACAACAAACATTAAAGGCACAGTATGTAAGTTTCGCCACTAGAGGTCGTTTTTCAAAACAATAACAAAGGTGTAGTTTGGTGACGCTGTGAATGAGCATGGAATCAAGGGAGTTGTTGTCTTCACCTCCACAGCCGATGGAAAGATTCGGGCAGAAATCATGTTCATGGATAAGCCAATGTATTAAAGTATTCTTAACGTTACTGTGGTATGAAGCAGTGTGGGCCAAGAGCGTGGAACATTTTACATTTCTGTTTATTTTATGCTTGTATCCTTTCATTGTGTTGTTTATTTTATGATTAAAGGAGCCGTATGCAAGATTGTGGCCAAAACTGGTGCTGCAATTACTTTCAAATTACTGTTATCACGAGATTAACAGTCTTTTTGGCCTAGGAAACTTGTAGTTTTTTCACATGCTTTTGCAACAGGACGCGGCAAGGACGTTTAGTTGCTTCGACGACCAAAGCTCAAGTGGATCTAGCTAGACCAGAAACAAAGCAACAGGCACGACGCCGCACACACTTGTTTAGGCTTGCGAGACAGCTTCCAGAATCTCCACAAATTCAATGCCGGATTCAACAAGAAACTGTTAATAAAACATGAAGAAGTTCCAACTTTAAATCCAGAGGAAGTTGTTGGGCCACAGCCTGTATGTAGGCTAAGACTTCATCATTTTAAATGTGTTTGCATGTATAATTCCAGACGTAGCCTTTTTTTTTCAAATGCCATGCAGCGCTGGCTTTATAGCCAAGCTAGGCTACTAGTTATGCTATTTTGTGTCTATGACAAACGCGTACAAACAATATGGACCTGAATTTTGTATAATGTTTTAAACATATTTTTCATGTGTATATGCTTTATGACGTTATTTTCGATTTGATCAAGAACGTAAACTAATGCCAACGCTGTTTGAGTATAACAATAGCAGCCAGTCAGATGCTATTGTGTTAAACAAACGTGTATAAAGTTAAAAAAAAATAGCAACTCACTGTCTGAGTTAATGTTCTTTCCACTTTCAGCTTACACCTTTTACTCCTGTCATTTTCAATTATATTCTTCTTCTTAAAAAATGTATGCAAGTACACTGTGTTGCCATCAACACAAAAGCTGGTACAATTATCCTTTTCAACATAAAATAAACATGATTATGAGCACAAATCAGCCAATATCAGTCAAACCGAGAAGAAAATCATTAGAGCAATTGTTTCCAGTTAGCAACATATGTCAGTTTTGAAAAGGATAATATCATGTGCAACTGAGCAGAACATTCAGGGTCAAATTTTAATTTATTGTTTGAAAAATGAGTTCATAAAACATTAATAGAATTTCATTAGATAACAATATTAAGTACCTTTTTTTATTTTAAGACATAAAGCTAAACATTTCACAAAACTTAATTTGTTAGGTTCTAAATGATAATTCAGTTTTGTTTTTGTTTTGTTTTTTGATATTTTCTGGTTGTTAATCTTTGTGGTTTCTCATCTTTGATACCTGGATTGGAACTGACTTCATACTGTACATCCACTAAAAATCTCTGAAACCAATTGGAAATTAAACCAATTAAAAAAGTTTGTTCTGAGAAAAGCATAATTTGTTGGAGATTACCTTTCTGATATTTCTTTTTGTAATGATATTCAAACATTTTCAAAGTACTTTATATAAACAATTTGTTTTTTGTTTTTTGTGAAGTACATTGAATATGTTAAATGAAGACATTATATATATTATACATTATACTTTTACACAGTCTCCTGTGATAACAGATTACTCCTAATCGTAATGTAGAAAAATTTATAAGACTCCCAGAAGCCATCACATACTCACTGATTGATGGCAAGGTCAGCGATTTTGTTCTCCTTTTACCAAAACTCCTTGATCTCCACCCTTCTGTTAAAAAAATAATTGTACATGCTGGGGCTAATGATGTAATGGATAGCAAAGCTGCACCAAGACTTTGAGAATCTCTGTTCTAAAGCTGATTCCCTAGGTAAACAACTCATTATATCAGGTCCCATTCCATTGCCCTCTAGGGGATGTGAGTTTTTTAGTCGCCTTTTTGGATTGCATAGCTGGTTACAACATTTCTGTATTGCTGCTGGTTTTAATTTCATTGGAAATTTTGATTATTTTTGGACTAGATTTGATCTGTTTGGAAGAGGTGGCCTTCATCTAAATAAAGAAGGAGTCAAAAAAAAAGAACTTTTGTACTCTTAAATTACATGGCCTTTGGTATAAATTGACAGTTTTTCCAGCTAGACACTATTCCTGTGCCCTCAGATATTTCCCAATCTATAAGCTATGAAGGTCCTGCTGGAAATGGAAATGAAAATATCTTCTGTCTTTGTCCATCCACTCAGTTTGTGTTATCTAGTACTAGTGTCCAAATTAGCCCTATCCCAGTAATAACTGAAAGGAGAAACCGATTACATCCAGTCCATGGAGTAAATTTGGCAAATCTTCAAAGAGTAACTAAACAAACTCAGATTTCTAAAACAGATCATATCAACACAGTTAAATTTGCTCTTTTAAATATTAGATCCTTATTTAATAAGTCTTTTTTTGATTAATGATCTTATTTGTGCATATAATCTTGATTTCCTATTTTTAACTGAAACTTGGTTAGATCTGGCAAACAATGCGTCTGCCCTCATCGAATCAGCCCCCCCCCCCCCTAATTATAATTTTATGAGTTCCATTCGTTCTAATAAAAAAGGAGGTGGAATAGCAACAATATTTAATTAATCTTTTGAATGTAAACAGTTCTTTTCTGGTGAGTTTGTTTCTTTTGAGTATCTGAGTGGAATCATTAAGGGTCCCCCTCAAATTTTTTTTACTGGTCATCTACAGACCACCAAAGCACTCCGTTAGAGTTTTTCTTGATGAATTAGGTTAATTACTGTCTTTTATCTGCTTAGAGTTTGACTGTGTTTTAATATCCGGGGATTTCAATTTGCATGTTGATAATCCCGATAACAATTATGTCAGTGAACTACTTTCACTACTTAACACATTTAACCTAACCCAACATGTACAGGAAAAAACTCATGTCCTTGGTCATACACTTGACCTGGTGATTACAAGAGGTATTGATATTTCTGTGACTGTAAAGGATTTAGCATTGTCCGATCATTACTGTATTTTCTTTGATGTTTTCATGTCTTCTTCCTATAGTTCCAGCACCGCTGTTATGATAGAAAAAAGAGTTATTAATGATCACACAAATGCTCACTTTGAACAACTTTTCTTCACCAAATTTTTGAGCTGCACATCTAATTCAGCAGATGATTTGATGGATCATTTTAATTCACAAATGTTGGATATTATGGATGATATAGCACCATTTAAACTCAAGAAAGTTAATAGCAAACAGAAAGCTCCATGGAAGCTTAATTCAACAGTTAAGCTCTTGAAGAGAGAATGTAGGAAAACAGAAAGGCAATGGCGAAAAACCAAACTCCCAGTACACTATATCATCTATAAGGAAAAGCTTAAGAATTTTAACTTTGAAACTGGTAAAGCAAGACAGCTGTTCTTTTCTAAAATTATCAATCAAAACTTAAATAACGCTCGAGTTCTTTTTTCGACAGTAGAAAAATTGACAATTCCCCCTCAAAAATTAGCATCTGAATTCATCTCGACCATAAAATGCAATGAGTTTGCATCCTTTTTTAAAACTAAAATTGATCAAATTAGATAGAGCATAATACATCAAAAGCATATTATTATGCAACCAGAACAGACATCTACAGAAACATTAAACAGGATGGCTAACTTCAGTTTGATCAATACTGAAACGCTTAACAAAACAGTACAAAGCATGTGCACAAGATATTTTACCCACCACTTTTTTTAAATCTGTTTTTCATATTCTAGCCCCAGAATTGCTTAATATCATAAATTCATCTTTACAAATGGGCACATTTCCGAAATCCCTGAAGACGGCTGTTATAAAACCACTTCTCAAAAAGAATAATTTAGACACATCTATATTAAGCAACTATAGGCCGATTTCGAACCTACCGTTCATTGGTAAAATTATTGAAAAAATTGTTTTTAATCAGCAAACATCTTTTTTAACTGTTAGCAATTGTTTAGATCATTTTCAGTCAGGTTTCCGGACTCACCATAGCACTGAGACAGCTCTTGCTAAAGTTACGAGTGATATCCGGTTAAATACGGACGCAGGTAAGGCATCCATTTTAGTTTTATTAGATCTTAGTGCAGCCTTCGACACTGTAGACCATTCTATACTACTTCATCGACTGGAACATTGGGTTGGCCTTACTGGTGTTGTGATTAGCTGGCTAAAATCGTATCTTAGTGATAGGAGTTTTATTGTAAAAATGGGAAATTGTTCCTCAGCATTAACTTCTTTGTCCTGTGGAGTGTCACAGGGCTCAATTTTGGGTCCACTGTTATTCAACCTTTACATGCTACCACTTGGTAATCTTATAAAACAAAAATCAATCTCCTACCACAGTTATGCTGATGACACACACATTTATTTACCTATAATGCCAAATGACTATACCCCTGTTGAAACTCTCTGCCAGTGCATTGAAGAAATTGATACTTGGATGTCACAGAATTTTCTCCAGCTCAACAGAAATAAAACTGAGGTTATCTTTTTTGGAAAAAGTGAGGAAAAATGTAAAATTTCTACTCTGCTCGAAAAAAAGGGCCTAATACCTAAGGAAATAGTAAGAAACCTTGGTGTCCTAATAGATAATAATCTAAATTTTAATAGTCACATAAAATCAATCACAAAATCAGCATACTTTCATCTTAAAAATATCAATAAACTTAAAAAATTTATGTCTAAAGAGGATCTTGAAAAGATCATACATGCTTTCATTTCTAGTAGGATTGATTACTGTAATGTGCTTTTAGCAGGACTCCCTAAAAAGAATTTAAAACTGCTCCAAATGGTACAGAATAGTGCAGCCAGGATCCTTACAAAAACCAAAAGAAGAGAACATATTACTCCGATTTTAAAGTCCTTACACTGGCTCCCAGTTATGTATAAGATTAATTTTAAAGCACTTTTATTAGTTTTCAATTGAATTGATGGGACCTAAATACCTTCATGATATGTTTCAACAGTATACTCAACCTAGACCGCTTAGATCACAGCATAAACAGCTTCTACTAAAACCTACAGTTAGAACAAAACAAGGGGAAGCTGCTTTTAAATCCTTTGCGTTCATCTCTGGAATCAACTTCCAGATAACATTAAAAACGCTCCAACCATTACAATTTTTAAAAATAGATTAAAGACTACGTTTTTTTCAGATGCTTTTTCCAGTTAATGCGTGACAAATAAATGTATTTACATTATTTTCTTTTCTTTTTAATGTATTTTTGATAAATGTGCATTTATTTCTGTGTTGTGTGGCTACATTGAATTTTAATTGTTTATATTTTACTGTGTGAAGCGCATTGTATTGCTGCTATGTATATGAAATGCGCTATACAAATAAAATTGCCTTGCCTTGCCTAAAAAAAGATCTATTCAAATAAATGTGAATTTAAGTACTTTTTGAGGCCATTGTATCATTGTTATTTCATATCACCTAGAAGCCACTACTTTTGTAGTACGAAACCTTAGAACCTGATTTGTTTCAGGGAGCCTGTTACTCATTCCTGTGAACTAATTACCAAACCGACTGTCTTTCCATGACTCAGTCCTCATCATCTCTGGCCTCAGTTCCAGCACAGCTGTACAGGCTTGCACTGAAGAGATCTGTCCCACGGCTGATATCTCAAAGACTCCTGTGGTTGGGAATGTATCATTGGCTGTCTAGACAAGATGGGTTAGCAATGTGCAAGGAAACGTGAAGCCTACGCTGCATCTGAAATCATATACTGTCTGAGTAGATGTTACATTTGAATTTGAATTTACTTTGGGACCATTAAAAAGTATGTTCTTTTTGGTATGAATGTATGTGAAAATCTGACGTACTACATCTGCCATGATGTTACTGTCATGTGACCTACATAAATCCTCTACCAATGGCCTCATGGGATAGTAAAGTGCCCATCTGTCACATATACATCACATACACACGTACTCACAAGTTACATCATGCAGGTAATCCAAGAAAAACACAAATCATGGAAAAAGCACAATAGAAAGTTACACTTACCAATCTAAATCATGACAAGAATCGACAAAGTAATGAACAAAACAGGTACAGGTGGGATTAATTAGTAACCTGGGTGACAAACAAGGGTTTGTAATTTAGTAACAAATGAGAACTGAACTCAAAGGAAACAGATGCACATGAACAAAAACACAATGAAACATAACATAACTCTGACACCATTGTGTGTGCTCCGAATCTCGGTAGAAGTAGTAGGCCAATGGCATATGTATTCAGACATACTACTCTTTTGACATACAGTGTTTTGCATAATATACTGTAGGAAAGCAAAATACTAGGATAGCATTCAATGTGTGTATTATTATTAGTGGTTATTAGTATCGATGATATACAGTTTCAGTTTTTATTCATATTTTAAATTCATTTTAATTTTAGATTTATTATATTTTTTATATTCAATTTTTATTTTCAGTTGAGTAAAAGTTTTAGTAATTCTGGTCAGTTTTAGTTTTAATTAATCTTAACAACTAGCTGAAATAAAATAAGGTATATATATATATATATATATATATATAACATTGGCCAGACTATACGTGTTGTAAAACATTGCACTGAATTAGAAAGTGTTCTACTGAAAAGTGAAAATTTTGATGAGAAATGCTGTTTCTCAGGTCACAGAGAAGAAATGAAGAAAGTTCCACATTACATGAATGTCCTGTGGACATTTAAGGACACAGTCAATTGTTTACTGTTGTATTGATGTAAACCACACAACAGAATAATTGTGTCAATTACACAATCATTCTCCTCCCAGTCTGCAGCTATGATCTCAAAATTCCACCCTCACACAAGCAACATGAAGGGAAGGCTTTATTTCCACCGATAGCTGCCAGTTTGATGATGTGTTTTTGTTTTGTCATTGCCTCACCCTGCTTTAACTGTCTTTTATATCATAATTTCATTGTCTGTTATTCATTTGAGACAATGTGCGTGTCTGATGACTGGTGAGTTGGCTACAATCAAGGCAGGTTCTGTTCAAGACTTAAAACATGATGTGTCTTTCGTTGTCACTCCGAGTTCTGTCGGATGACGACTAATGGGGTTTCGCTTAGAAAGCCTATCAGCTTTGATCAATATAAAACGAGCCAATGGCAAAGAAATGCGGATTTTGTATAGCGTAACTCCACCTCACTTGTGAGTATAAAAGGAGGACGCTAGCAGTAATACTAACTTGTTTTCGCTTCAGAGCCAAATTTGATCTTCGTTCCACAAGCCTCCCTGTATTGTCAGCTTTCTGAAAATGAGCAGATTCTCTGTGTTGGTGTGATGGCGATCTCTCTGCGAGTGCACACTTCCTGCTTATCTGTGCAGTGGTTTGCCAGTGAGTGTGTTTCTCCCCAGGTGCTTCAACATCTGAGATTCCTCTCTAAAAGAGCACATCTTTTTTGACTTGTATCAAACTCTGATGAGCATAAGCTCTGTCTTGTGTGTTTGGGCATTGATCACGCTAGAGCAGCGCTCGTGGATGACTCATGTTCTCTCTGTGGGAACATGACCATCTTCGGATGTCCCACAAGGATTCATCGAGTGAAGACTCGGCAGCGCTGCCTCCTTCGTGTGTGCAGTCGTTCATCGAGTTGGATCCCAAAGTGACTGCCATGCTTTCCTGGGTGGCCGTGAGCATCGGCTTGGAGTGGACCCCTCCACCTCGTCCCGAGCGCTCGCGGCTAGACGATTGGTTTTTGGGTGTGGCTGCCGATTCCCCAATTCCTTTCTTCCCGGACGTGCATGATGAGATCTCGATGTCCTGGATGTCTCTCATGTCTTCCCGCGACCGCTCGTTGATCTCATACACCTTTCCTTCCCTCGATGGAGCAGCTGCCCTTGGGTATACTGGGCTCCCCCCGGTTGAACGCTCTGTTGCGATGCAACTGTGTCCTCAGTGTTCTTCTTCTGGTGGCGAGCCTAAGCACCCATCCAAAGCCTTTAGGTACTTGTCTACGTTAGTGGCAAAGTCCTACAGAGCTGCTGGACAGGCAGCTGCTTCGCTGCATGCTATGGCCACTCTGCAGGTCTACCAGGCACAGAAAGAGACTGAGGCCATAAAACATATCCTGCCCCGCCGACCCGCTGCTGCCTCCACCCAATCAGCCGGGCAGGCGTCTCAGTCTGTTCGCCACAGAGGCTACCTTCCTGCGGCTCCCGCCCCTCCCACCCGGCCCAAGCAGCAGCCTTCACCCGGGCCCGGTCATGGAGATGTCAAGTGTTATTTCTCAGGAGCTGGTAGCAGGACCACTCCTTCCCCCGGTGGAGGGCTGGGGAGGATCTTTTGTTTTCCACTCCCTGCTGCTCACCACAGGTGGACAGCACCCTAATGTGGTTAAAGAAAGAAATAACATGTCTATCCCTGAGCACACAGAGATCTCGGATGACACTGTGCGCCGCCCCCGGATTATGCACCCCTTGTCCTCCTCTGTCCCAGGCCCCCTGGCAGAGCAGACCCCCGTGGAACGTTCTTCCTTTCCTGGTCTCCTCTGTCAGGGCGCGGTCAATGACTGTGCCCCCACACCGCGCCGCTATGCCGTCCTCATCTGGGCCAGTCAATCCGCCTTGCTGCACCACATGTGGGAAGTCTGTGGTTCGTATGATCCCACTGGCACAGTAATTGGGAGCTTGGCAAGAGCTTCCCAACCTGTCCCGCTGGGTCGCTCGGACAATCAGGCTCGAATCAAGATTATTTCAGCTCATCTACTAACACTTCAGTAACTTTAAGATTAGAGCCTTCAGCGCTTCCGGCATCCGCCTGCAATTCTCCCATACATGGGTCACTACAAAGCCTCCACGGCCTCAACCAGCAGCATCCACGCCACCTAGTAGAGAACAAGCAACATTTCAATCATTGGCTCCTTCGGCCCCAGATTTATCTCATTTTATCACACCCTTCGGCCTTCTTCGCATCCTTATGCTCACAAACAGCTCCAAATGCTCATGGACATTCATCCTTTCATCCCACCATTCATTCCTCTACCCTTCCTTCTGCCATGAACAGCAGCACTGCTCCCGTTATTTCTGGTTCCTCTCTACCAACCAACCAACCCAAATCAAGTCCCATATGCATTAATTCTACCTCCCAATTGACCTTTTCAACCTCCTCTATTTCTCTTTTTTTTCCAACAAATCTATCCTTTTTTTTACCTCCCTCCACTTTCCTTTACTTTTCTTATCAAAAGCAGCAACAATCATCTCTCTCTGTAAAAAAGTCACTTTGTACAAAGCCTGTAAAATGGAAATGCGCCTCTGGCAGCAAAACTTTCTTCAGGGAACGGCATATCCTTCTTCTATAATGTCTCACAGCCAGTAGACATTCAGCTGTACACAGATGCAGCGCCTTCCACTAGATCCGATGCCTACTACAGCGGCCGTTGGTTCGCTTCCAAATGGCCGCCAGAATTTAACGGTCTCATTCAGCAGCCAGACGTTCCCTCATCCGCATTTTACAAAATGTATTCCGTCATCATAGCCGCCATTCTTCGGGTGCACTAATGGTTCAGACAGTCCATACTCATCCACTCAGATAACTAAGCAGTAGTCCAAATCAAATATAAAAGCAGATCCCACTCCCCAGTTATCATGCAATATGTTCGCAGACTAACACTAATATCTGCTCAACACCAGTTTCTCATTCAAGCAGCTCACATTCACAATACTATAGCCACCACAATATCATAGCTAACTCTTTGTCTCGTTTTTCTTTTCAGAAGTACAGAATCTTGGCTCCAGAGTCAACTGGAAGACCTTTCATATGCTTCACGATAAGCTATCCTCAGCCGCCTCGCCCGGAGTACCCTCTCTGCTTACCTGACCGGTTCGAACTGTTTTAAGGCTTACCACTCCTTCTACCAACTCCCCTTTCCTATAATGAATGTTTGGTCCATCTGCAACTTCATCATTCATGCCCATTCCAATCTAAAAATCAGAGCGTCCTCCATCCAGACTTACCTATCCAGAGTCAACTTTATCCTCAATCTCGCCACTGGCGACCAATGCCAATCCATTTCTCATCTTCACATATGTACAGTATGCTCATTAAAGGTCTACAAAAACAAGAGCCAGTAGTCATAATTAACCTCTGACCTTCTGAACCTATGCATCAACAAATTGCACTCTGGGTACTTGAGCCCTTCAATCGGCTACATTATAATGTTTTTTCTTTCATTCTTCAGCTTCCTATGGTGCTCAGAATTTGCCCCATCGACATCAGCTTTCAATCCAATCTTTCATCCCTGCCTCTCAGACATCACTGCTCATACTCCAGATTATCTCATATTCACTCCAATTTGAAGAGTAATTTCCAATTCACATTTTTTGCCTCAACTCTTTCCTCAGTCCTTATGAGCCACTTTCAGAATATGTTCTTTCAAGAAAGGTCAACCATTCATCACCTCAAGAACTCTTTCTCACAGAAAATGGAAAAATGACCACAAGATTTTGGTTTAACAAACACTTCCCAAAAATTCTCAGGACCTCTGGCATATCTCCCGAACACTACTCCATCCATTCCTTCCGGATTGGAGCAGCCACAACGGCTGCCAGCATTGACATTTCAGACGAGACAGTCAGAGTCCAAGGTCGCTGGTCATCAGAAGCATACCGTTCATTCATCCAAAATAATCTCGACAATCTTCATCAAGCTCAAGCCCACATCAGCTCAATCAAACCTTTGGGGTTCTTCAAGTAACCCAGCTAACTATCTACTGAGACAAAGCCCCCACAGAGTCTCTCTGAACAAGACTCCCTGATCAGCCAGACCATAGAACCATAACAACCTTCCCTTTTTATCCCTTTCAAACCATCCTCATTATAATAAAGTTAAATATCCGCATGGTTGTGGCGTGGTCCTTGCTAGTGAATTGGAGTTAATAAGTTAGCTAAAGTTTGGAAGCAGGGCCACACCTCAACCCATCAGGGGTGCGTTTCCCAAAAGCATCTTTAGCCAACCATGGTCGCAAGTTCCGTCGTTATCAGCATAGTTCAACGTGTCGGTGTTTCCCGAAACCATCGTTCCAACAAACATTCGCAAACAGCATCGCAAAGTTGTGTGGTTTGAACGACAGCTCTCGACCTGTGGTTAGAGGCTTTGTTTCTATATTGCAACACATTTGGACATAATAAATCCTTATCTTGAGCAAAATAAGCAAGCTGACATTCAGTACAACCAGTGCCTTTTATTTAGAATACATACAAATGTAATTTACCCCTTTTAGTTTGTCAAAAGATTTAAAGTACTGTTTGAAGAGTGCGCATGTGCGAACGTGCTCTACTATGTAAGAACGAGCCAAATATTGAGTCTGGTAATGTAGCAAAACAACTGAGAACAATTAGAAATACTCCTCAGATGACATGTCTGTAATTTATATAAAACAAATCTAGCGTTAATTGGATCTCAAACAGTTTCATTAAAAGTAGTTATTACTCCACCACGTGCGAAACCAACGTGGTTGAAGGATACTTTGCGACAGTGGGTTTCGGGAAACAGTCGTGACTACTGTAGCTAGTTGATTTCTCCAACAATGCATCGTACTATGGTAGTGAAGCTGCGAACTACATCGTTGTATGGGAAATGCACCCCAGTTTGTTCCCTTGTCTGCATATTTATACTGAACCAACCTTTACAACACAGTTTGTCTCAGTTTCTCGATTCCACCCAACCCCTTCCCTTCTAACTCATCCATCCTTTCATCCCCCCCCCTCCCCTTCTTAAATCTCCAACATCCTCTATTCCACAATCTATGCAGGGGGGTCTTCAAGTAACCCAGCTTACAACCTACTGAGACGAAGCCCCCTACTCTGGCTCTCTCTAAACAAGACTCCCTGATCAATTAGACCATAGAGCAATAACATCCTTCCCTTTTTATCCCTTTCAACCCATCCTCGTGCTAATAAAGTTTCAAATCAACATGGTTTTGGTGGGATCCTTGCTAGTGAATAATAATTTACTAACAAACTAGAGTTTTCTGCAAAGATAAAGTTGACGCTGACTCGTCATTTACACAGTATAGTGGATGCGCTTTTAGAGAGAAAAGCACATAAAGTTAAACATGTACTAATTTAACTTCCCCATGCTGCATGAACATTTGGATATGTGTCTATTAATAGTATTTATCTAGGTTAACCTTAACGTTAGAGCATTGTTACTACTTGCATGTTTGAGGTCAATGATTGATTGCCGAATGTTTGGATTTCCTGCCCAACATACTGATGTAATTACCACAAGGACCAGCTGTGTTAATGATCTGTCACTGCATGACTGTGCCACTTCCTGTGGAGTTTTTATTGTTGCTGAGTTATTCAAAGTAGGAGGCAGCCCTTAGAGAATTTCTGTTGCGGAACATTAACTCTTTCCCCGCCAAACACGGAATTTTCCGGGTTTAATGAAAAAACGCATCCCCGCCAAACACGGAATTTTCCGGGTATCCGTGTTTTAGGTGGTATACGGTAAGGAAAACCCGCGCGCATGTTCTGAATGAGTGCGCAACTCTTTGATTAGAGAAACAGATTGCAATCGTCTCAAACAGTGGAGTAGTGAGAATGTATCAGACAGACAATGCAGAGGTATATGGCTCTTTATTTGATAATTCTGAATCTGATCGGGACGAAGTAGTCAGTGAGAGAGATGCACATGTTGTCACAGAAAGTTCTAGCCATGGACGTGCCGCAGATAGATCGTATAATACTTGTATTATGACACTATAATATTTATGTGTGTGTGCAGGCATTTATGTGTGGCTGTCTAAATATGAAGGTGTAATTGTCAAATTATTTCTCTCTTTGTGCACATTTACCACATTGTAATATGTATTTGTGTGTGTGTGTGTGTGTGTGTCTAGGCCTGTTTATTGTAATTCCAATTATTCATTATTCACAGGTAGAACACAGAGAGGCAGAGGCAGAAGTTTTATTGCAAAAGTTACATTTCCCTTACATCCTGGGAAATTTGATATATTTTACATTTATTTATGTTTTTAATTTATTTTGGAAAGTTTTATATATGAAGGAAACAACATCTGAATGTATTCTGCTTTTAAATGCACTTGTTTGATAAAAATACCTTTTTCTCAGTTTTTTGTCCAAAATGTTGTGTTATTGACAAAACCTACCTCTGTTCAAGAGGCAATAAAAAAAGAACAAATGAAGATAAAATAAAAACGTTTTTTTGCCTAAAAGCAGAGGCTCAGATCTTTATTTTTATATATATCATCTTCATATATTCATGGAAGAAAATATTCAGCGGGGCATTAAAATTTAGCAAAAATCGTCAAAAACCCTGGCGGTGGCTGGCAACTTTTTTTTAAAACGCTGGCGGGAAAAAAAGTTAAAGAACATATTTTGAAGAATGTTGTTGGCAACTAAACAGTTGTGGTGCCCCTTGACATTTCTCAAAATATATTTTATGTCCCTCTGAAGAAATTCATAGTCTTTGACCCAGTTTGCCAGTGTGTCTGATTGTTGTATTCAGTTCACCTGTTGTCTAATTAATTATCTTATTATTTTCTCATTTAGTCTTGTATTTATACTTTTTGTGTCCCTGCTGTCTTTGTCATGTCAATGTGAAGGTGTTGTATGATCCGTTTTGTTCCTGACTGTTTCCTGATTTATTTGTCTTCATGCGCTACATACAACAACCTGTGACGGTTTCATAGCGTTATCACAAATAAAACAGTTGAGTCCAAGCACAACTACACAATATGCTTAAAAAATATTTGGTTTCACTTTATGTTTCACTTAATGTTGCACCAATATGTTGACTCTTATTAGAGTGTTTGTAGAGTATGAGTAGACTGGTAGGGTAAGAGTTAAAATAAGTTGTACTGTAGATGCAAAGTAAATTATAGCCAGTAGAATGTGTTAAAGTATTATGAATAATGTAATAAACAGAAAATCAGCCAATTGACCTTATGCCCAGCTGCACTACTTCCTGAACTTCAGCCAGCTCCTTGTTTCCTGTCTGCAATTATTGGCCAAATTGATTAATCCAGGTGTGCCTGACCTCAGTTGTCATGGCAACAATAATCAGACACACCTGAATTAATCAATTTGGCCAATAATGGCAGACAGGAAACAAGAAGCTGGCTGAAGTTCAGGAAGTAGTGCAGCTGGGCATAAAGCCCATAGACCAACGCCACTTTTGCGTCATCGAAGGGTAACACCCCCTTTTGAGGGAAAACACCTCTATACTGTCTATGGGAAAACATACGGATTTCCATGAGAAGAGAACTTGCACTAGATCTGCAAAGTTTCTTGATAGCAAAAATGGCACAAACTTAAAGAAGCTAACGTTGCTGAATACGGGGTTACAGAGGTGTCCCTTTGAAATGGTCGAAAACTGGATTAATGACCCCACACAGCGGCCAAATATGGACTATTCAGACATCTAACGATACCACTATCTCGTGGAATCACCAAGTAAGTAGCCTTTTTTATTTATTTATTTATCATTTACACACTCACAGTAGCCTAAACTACTAGACGATGAGGCCATGTCACTTGGATCATATTTAACTTGATTTAAGCTATTGACAGTTTTGTTGTCGACTAACGTTAGCTATTAGAAAGACTAAGCTGTTAGCAGCTAACGTTACCTTATTAGACTGTCAATAGCTTAAATCAAGTTAAATATGATCCATTCATCGTCTAGTTTGTCATACTGTGTGTTAATGAAAAAAAAAGGCTACGTGCTTACTTGGCGATTCCACGAGATAGTGGTATCGTTAGATGTCTGAATAGTCCATATTTGGCCGCTGTGTGGGGTCATTAATCCAGTTTTCGACCATTTCAAAGGGACACCTCTGTAACCCCGTATTCAGTAACGTTAGCTTCTTTAAGTTTGTGCCATTTTTGCTATCAAGAAACTTTGCAGATCTAGTGCGAGTTCTGTTCTCATGGGAATCCGTTTGTTTTCCCATAGACACTATAGAGGTGTTTTCCCCCAAAAGGGGGCGTTACCCTTCGATAACGCAAAAGTGGCGTTGGTCTATACTCTAATGAGAGTTGACATGTAGTTGCAGTCAACAGAATGTTCAAATGGGACCATCAAAATAAACTGTTACCTAATTTTTATAATATTGTAATTTTTCTATAGGCTGGACTTTTGGCCACAGCTGTAAGCAGATAGTAATTTGTAGGACAATGCCAAAAAATTGGGAGACATTATTAGAATAATAATTTATTATTATAATGTAAAATGTAAAAAATAAAAATGACTATGTAAAAAAAAAAAAAAATTGCGTAAGATGTAAAGCCATTTGCACTTCAACCAGCTTAGAAACTGGTGCGTGCATCTTAGGACAAAACAATGGCACTGACATATTTTAAAGGGGACCTATTATGCCCCTCTTTACAAGATGTAATATAAGTCCCAGGTGTCCCCAGAATGTGTCTGAAATTTCAGCTACCCCACAGATAATTTATTATACCATGTTGTAAATGCCCATTTTTGAGTGGAAGGAAAAACATTCAGTTTTCGTGCATGTATCTTTAAATGCAAATGAGCTGCTGCTCCCCATCCCCTATCCAGAAGAGGGTGGAGCCTGCACGCTCATGCCTTTAGATACTCTGCTATAAACAAATCATCTGTTTGGTTTTGATTATTATCTCTATCTCTGGCACACTCACTTGACAATGCAGTTCTTCGTCATCATAAAAGTTTATATCTGCATGCGTTTTAAAGCCATATCAGTCTAAACGTCTGATCTTCATCACCTGTGATGGGTTTTTTGATTCACAAGAGAACTTATTATGCACTCACTTTACTTTACTCTTATCACGATATGGCAACACTTCACTCTATGAAATGGTTTCTAAACGTTCTTTGGCAAAATGTGTAACACAGGAACAGCTGGAACTATCTCCATCCCATTTTGGGTAATTTAAAGAGAAATCATTTAACTTTCCATTTGAATGATTATCAAAGCTCCCGTTTGGAAGACCGCAGCTGTCTCATCCTCAAACTCCCACAAACTTATTTTATTGAACACAGATGCTGATCTGACCTTTAGCTGTGACTCATGGTTTGAAAATGGTCATACAGAGACTCTATGGTAAATGACGGCCTCAATTCTAATTCTCCCTTAAGCATCTGTGAAAGTCTGTTCCTTTACAAGATTTACTGCATATGGATCAAAACATGTGTTGTGTCTGAGACTGTGAGACATGTTCCGGTCTGGTGTTTTAGGAGACTTAAGGGACAATAGAGACAGACAATAGAGACATCATGTCTTGTTGGGATGGTAATTGAGTGCAGATCAACTCTTGCGGCGCACGACTGACAAAGATAATTACTGATCAATATTCGGTCATTATTTATATATGACCAAATGAAGAGTTCAGATGCAAAAGCCTCTAAATCCCATTTGAAATGTTCTTCTTTAATGATGATTTTTATCAAACTTGTATATTTAAGTTCAGTAATTTCACTTAAATAACAATTAATAGGTAATTATCATTGCCATTTAAGTGAAATCACTGAACTTAAATATACAAGCTTGATAAAAATGATCATTCTAGAAGAAAATTTCAAATGGCACTTAGAGGCTTTTGCATCTGAACTCTTCAAATGTCTTGTGTGGAATACAAAAGGAGAAGTTTTGAAAAATGTCCCAGCTGCTCTTTTTTAAGAGGAGAGTACTACAAAAGGGTTTTATAAAAATATTTTTCTTGTGACATTTAATAGTGCAAGAAATGGTTTGAAGTTGTTTATTCACTGAAAATCTTTTATAGCACACTTTTACGGTTCTTTTATGATGCTTTTTGGAGCATGACAACCATTAGTCAATGTGTGCTTGTGTTGGAGAAAACCATCTTAAACATCAGATGTTAAGTGCATTGAGAATTGTCATTTTTGATAAACTTTTCTTTTGAAATGACAAAAATAGGCGAGGAGATGTGCATGCTGCTCAAAGCATTTGGTTTCTGACAAATGGCAGTTCTTGGCAATGAATCATGACATGAGTATGATGGGGAAAGGTATTATCCAGACTTTGTGTAACGGTGACACATTCCAGCATACTTGGTGTCATCGGCTGATGGAAACCAGTGAGAATGCACCAGTGTTTAAGCCATCATTGAGCAAGACACTATGAAATGCAACAGTACCTTTGCCAGACACATTAATACAGTCGTGCTGAGAGAGAGACTCTATTAGGAAGTCATCAAATGGCCACATATTTGAAATGCCATAAATAGCACACGTTTTATTCATTCATAAATGTCATTGCTGGTTAATGCTGGGATATTTAGGACTGCCCTAATTTATAGATTTTAAATGTGTCACAGAGATTGTGATGCGGACTTTATGAGTAAAAATACAATAAATGACTCCAGCGATATTCTCCATAATGATTTTGGTAAGAACACCCGTGAAATCAGTCCAAAGTAAACTGAAAACAGGAAACCAGTTTCATCTCCCGGCACACAAGCAGGTTTACGATGTGCCGATGCAGCATTAGCGGAAAGCTCTCCACAACAGCAATGGAAAATCATACCAGCAGGATTTATTCTTCTCATCCCTCCAGCAAAAGTCTTCAGTTTTTGACAGGCCATATTTAGATAACAGTTCAGCTCTGTCAGTCTCAGAGAGACACAGTGGTCCCTGAAGAAACTGTTCAGGACGTAAGAGAGGCAGGGGAAGGAATTGTGCGTCTGCTGTCTGCCTGGAGCAATTTATTTTCACGCCGCTTTTTCTTCTCACCAACATTGCAGAGGTTTGGAAGTTCTTCATTAGCCGCCAAACGCATACGTCACTGTAATAACAGCGAGCAGGGGTGTATTTGAACAGCCCGGCCATTCATCAACCCTGTACGCTCATCTGCTACTGCGTATAGGTTCCGTTCAGCCAGACTTGTTTCATTTTCCCACTTGATATGGCAACTCAAAGCCACGGATAGCTTAGCGTTTGCCCAGACTCATTAAACAGAGATGGTTTGACATCATCAAGCGACAGGGCCTCTGGTTTTCTTTTTCCACTGGTGATCTATCTATATCCCTAAGTGCCAATCACAGCCGCAGAGAGCAACCGTGTGTTGCCGGGATCCAACTGTTTTTGATTTAACTAACTGACTGAGGAAAAATCCAGCTAAAACCAGCCTAGGCTGGTTGGCTGGTCTTAGCTGGTTTAAGCTGGAAGTAGCTGGTTTTAGTTGGTCGCCCAGCCTGGCTTAGCTGGTCAAGCTGGTCTCCCAGCCTGACTTAGCTGGTTAAGCTGGTCTCCCAGCCTGGCTAACAACTTGACCAGCTAAGACCAGCCTGACCAGCTGAAAAAGTGTTCAAAACCCCTCTAAAACCAGCCTGATAAACCAACTAACCAGGCTGGGAGACCAGCCAAAACCAGCCAACCAGCCTTGGCTGGTTTTAGCTGGATTTTTCAGCAGGGTGGTGGCTGAATTCTGTCTTTGAATATTTTCAGAAGAGAAACAGAACTTACACACTTAAAAATAAAAGGTTAAAAAATGTTTTGTTGTTCTTGTTGTTGCAGGGATTCCATCAAGAAACATTCTGGGTTCCCCAAAGAACTTTTTTTTTTTTTAGATTACAGTTTACCAATCAGTATAATAATCTAAAGAATATTTCTTCCACTATAAACATTCTTTTGATTTCAGAGGTTGTTTAAAAGTCCCAATAAAGCACAATTATTTTTAAGAGTGTATAGGGCCACATTTAGCTTACTTCACAACGCATTCTCACCCCAAGGCGTCACCTTTGACCATGCTTCAATATTTGACGTTTAGGCGCCCTTTAGCGTCACTTACATGACGCGATCCTACGGCGTCATCTAACTGACGCTAAAGGAAAGCGTCAGTTAGAGGACGTGGTTAGGTTTAGGTGTGGGGTGGGGGTAGGGTACACGCGATCCTAGGGCGTCATCTAACTGACGCTAAAGGGCGCCTAAAGCGTCAGATATTGAAGCATGTCCAAATGCTTCCCAAGGCGTCAGTTAAGTGACGCCTTGGGGGTGAGAATGGGCTGTACTTCAGTTACCTAATGACTTTGTCATGGAATGTAATATGGTAAATTCAACCATTTGTTCCTACATTAAAATATGTTCTCATTTTCCAGCTCAATGTACTGATACTAAGAAAGCCTTTTGGTGGAGTTGTTAAAGAGTGTAAAACACTGTTGCTTTCAAAACCTCGCTCTGTTTGATTGAGAGGCCTGATATGTCAACTTCTGACTCAAAGTTGAAGTTTGCATCAGTTTGCGGCAGTGCTAGCTGTTTGTCCAAACAAGGAAGATTTGCAGGAAAACATGAACGAAAGGTTTGGCTGGTTAACATTGTCAAGTGAGCACCTGCTGGTAAATTATTTAAATACACTCTTAAAAATAAAGGCTCCAAAAGGAAGATTTCGAAGCCTTGCCATAGAAGAACAAATTTGGGTTCCTCAAACAGGTTGTTCCGTGAAACAACCTTAGTTGTTGTTTATCTTAATGTGAAGAGTATCTGAATCTAAAGAACCTTAAAGGAGAACTCCGGCGAACAATGAACCTTTGGTCTAATAAAACATCGGTACCTAGTCAATCGTTCTCTGAGTTTTGTTTTCTTGATAATCGAATGTAAAGAGTTTTATCTCTAAAAACTGTTTAGCGTATAATGCTAGTAATGGGGGCATTGACTAAGTAAAAAGAAATCGCTAGTTTATACCACTAACAAGGCTCAAAATAGCCCCACACTCACACAGTAACATAATGAGGCCCCATACATGCAAAACGAAGCATTGAGAACTTTGTAAGTGTACAGACCGTTTAATAAGAAGATACTTTATGAAGACAGTTCACTTCGCGTATACAGACAGGAGCCATCTTAAAAAATAGTCTCGATAAGTCGATCCCCGAACGCCGTTCATACAGTTCAGAAGTTCGCTGAACTTCATACAGTTCAGATCACTCAGCACGACGTTCGTGGTTTGACTTATCGAGACTATTTTTTAAGATGGCTCCTGTCTGTATACGGGAAGTGAACTGTCTTCATAAAGTATCTTCTTATTAAACGGTCTGTACACTTACAAAGTTCTCAATGCTTCGTTTTGCATGTATGGAGCCTCAGTATGTTTCTGTGTTAGTGTGGGGCTATTTTGAGCCTTTTTGGTGGTATAAACCAGCGATTTCTTTTTACTTAGTCAATGCCCCCATTACTAGCATTATACGCTAAACAGTTTTTAGAGATAATACTCTTTACATTCGATTATCATGAAAACAAATCTCAGAGAACGATTGACTATGTACCGATGTTTTTTTAGACCAAAGGTTCATTGTTCGCCGGAGTTCTCCTTTAAATACCCTTTTTTTCAATGCAAGGTTCCATGGATGTTAAATGTTCTTCAATGAACAATTGATGTCGATAAATAACTTTTCTGTACACCAAAAAACATCTTTCTACACTCTTAGAAAAAAATTTTTTAATGGGGTTCTATATAGAACTCAATTTTAAAGAATCCTTTATGCCAAAAAGGTTCTAAATCTAAATGAACTGTCTTAAGTAACTACATATTACGGTTATCTATTTTTTTTAATGAAATAAAACAATAATAATTAAAACTGAATCCGAAAAAATATCACATGATGGGAACCCCTAAAAGGTTCCATTTGAAGTGCCTGCATGGCAGAACCCTTAAAGAGATACTTTTGTTTAAAATGGGTCATTTATGTAGAAGAAATGTGAAATTAATTTTGAATTTGGAGCTTTCTAGACTGAGAAAAGCCAGAAAATGTATTTCTGGCTTATGTTGCTGAAAGACAACAACTCCCAGAATGCACTTGCTTCACTGTCCTAGGAGGCCACACCTACCGGTAACAGAGCGCTGTAGTTAAACAACAAGTCTAGGCTACTAGTGAGTCTCCGTGATGAGTCTGCCCGTGATTTCGAGATCACCCAAAATGTCTGGGATTAGGCTTACTGTGGCGAGCCGGACGAGTGAGGGCCGCGGGAGAACGTCGCGAGGCCGGCGGCATGATTACCAATGAGTGACACCTGTGAGATGCACCGGTCTCATATTTCTCACAGAGGAGCGGGGGTTTTATTAGCAACAGAGGCGAACCAACAGTGAGTGGGGGCCCCAGGCAAAATTAATCAATGAGGCCCTTCTAAAATAGTTTTTTTTGTTAATATATCTTTGTTTCCTAGAGACATAATTATACAACAAACAAAAAGTAGTCAAACACATCTAACAGAACAAATTGTTTATTTTTTACAACATTAAAGTACTTATGTTTTATCAAGATACAATATCATTCTCAAGGTACAGTACATAAATCTTCATATTTATAATCTATTGTCACCTTAAAAACACTGCTCATGTTCAATACATAAATTCATGCATTTTCGGATATTATTTTGGGTTTCAGAAACGTGAGTAAGCGCTGTTTGAAAAAGGCGCCAGAGGCGGCGAAAGCATAAGCAGCCTCGCGAGTCGCGAGAGAGGGGGCCCCACTAAGGGGGATGCCGAGGTGTTGCGGTGTCACTGCGTGTTATATTAATACGAACATTTTTGATTGTTTAAATGATCGGCCCTCGGGGGCCCCCTCAAAATGCGGGGCCCCAGGCAATTGCCTGCCTTGCCTGCCCTATTGTAGCGCCTTTGATTAGCAATGTGAATTAAACGATTTGCCCCTCCCGTCCCGACCCTGGTCTGTCCCTCCTGTCCCACCCTGGTCTGTCCCCCCCTCCCGCCCTGGTTTGTTCCCCTCGTCCCGCCCTGGTCTATCCCTCCTGTTCCGCCTGATGGAGCGTCTGGTAGCCGCTCCGTAGGGAGGGGGTAGTGTCACATGTCTGTCCTGTCTTTGTTATGCACATGAGTTTTGTTATGTTGAGCCATGTGCTCTTGTCGTTGTCTGATCCCTCCCCTTGTTATCTGATCATTGGTTTAATTGTCCCACCTGTTATCCTCGTTTACCTCATTGTTGCCTGCCTATTTAGCCTTCCTGTGTTTGCTGTCCTGTGCTCGTTCGTTGTTAATGGTATGGTTATGTTGTGTGTAGTTCTGTGCCTGCCACGTCATGTCTTTGGATTTAGTTTTGAGACCTGGATTTCTTTTGTTTGGTTTGTTTGATTTATGTTTCACTTAATTAAAAGCTTCAAATCTACTCTGCATTTGAGTCCTCACTCCACTCTACACAACCCGAACCGTGACAGTCAAGAGCCAGTCCCGGAAGTCTATGTGGTAGTTATACAGCTCTCAAATTTAATAAAAAATATCAACACATTCTCACCCCAAGGTGTCACCTTTGACCACGCTTCAATATTTGACGTTTTAGGCGCCCTTTAGCGTCACTTACATGACGCGATCCTACGGCGTCATCTAACTGACGCTAAAGGAAAGCGTCAGTTAGAGGACGCGGTTAGGTTTAGGTATGGGGTGGGGGTAGGGTTACACGCGATCCTAGGGCGTCATCTAACTGACGCTAAAGGGCGCCTAAAGCGTCAGATATTGAAGCATGGTCAAATGCTTCCCAAGGCGTCAGTTAGGTGACGCCTTGGGAGTGAGAATGGGCTGAAAATATCTTCATTTGTGTTCCGAAGATGAACGAAGGTTGGTACAGCATGGGGGTGAGTAATTAATGACTTAATTTTCATTTTTGGGTGAACTAACCCTTTAAATTGTACATATTTAAACAGATTGAACACAATCAAATTAAGTTTGGGGAAAATGGCTGTTGGCTCGCACTATACTGCCACCCTCTTGATGTAAGAACTTTTACTTAACATAAATGGTTTGTGTTTAGACAACAACGTGTTAGGATTTTGTACTGTTCAGTTGATACATAATTACATAGACCTTAATAGAAAAAAAACAAAGTCAAAAAACACAATTATTGTAAGTAAGCTAAATATAAATATATTACGTAAAGTGCACAACCTTCCTAGTTAATTTTTTTAGTATAAACCACATCATGGATAAAGTCCTTGCATCTTATATAATATAATAATAGTAATCAGCTGATTGTCTCACAAACGTAACCAGCACATTTCTCCCCACATAGCAAACCCATAATACAGCGATGGAGAAGAACCACATGAAACTATCCAACTACATTTTTTTTTTTCTAACAGGGTAGCAAAAGTTTAGCTAGCTAATATGAGCTGTTACTGTGGCTGAGCTGGTTAAAGTGTAAAGCATTGTTTATACTCAAAGTGACCGCATGAGCCCAAAGATGCATACGGCAAAAATGACGTGTAACAGCACGCACGCCAATGACAAGAGTAGCCTATTAATCTGCTGTCTCACGAATGTAACCAGCACATTTATCCCCACATAGCAAAGTCATAACAGTGAGGGAGAAGAAAAGTTACATGAAACAATCCAACTACATATTTTACACCACTGACAAGGGAAAAGTCACTCCTCACGGTGTCTATGGCTAGCTTCTAGCTATCTGCGGCTTCTCTTTCAAGGTAGTGACGAAACATGCTCTGTAGCGCTGTGTGTTCGCGTTCGGCTACGGTAGAAACATGACGTCACAATATGGCAACCTTCATAGAAAGGGGTTCCCGTGTTATGGAGCTATTAATGTCTCATTCTAAGGTAATAAAAACATTACGGTTTACTAAGTAAGTTCTTTATACACCACTGAAAACATAGTTATGGATGTCATATTGCATTACTGTTAATATATACTCATAATTATTACCCATTACACCTTTAACTATAGTATAGGCTAGGAAACATCTTGAAAACATTAGGTGGACTGCTGCTTTCAACATCCCAGCTCAAGACTATAGAGACTGCATGATGTTGTGGTGCCTTCAGCAGTCGGCATGTCAGGACATCGTTTTTCAGAGTGATTAGTCATATAGAGATGAAAAGGAAAAGGTATTATTAACCTCCCTGTTTCAGAAAACAAACTTTGGTGCCCTCTAACCAAAATTTAAACTTCAGCACATGATAAACTATCATTCAAAAATTTGGGGTCGGTAAGATTTTTGTAAAACATTAAAGGTGCAATATTTAACGATTTTCATGCATTAACTGCTATTATATTGCTGGTGTGTGTGAAAAGCTTGTAACAAAACTTTAAAAACAAGACCTTATCAGACTTCTTAGGTTGTCTATGAAAGCCTGTAGACTGATTTTTATGTGAAGGTTGTTTTAACCGGGAAAATGCAAAGGATGTGACGTTTTCATGCACTTTCGAGTATTCTCTGAAGCATTCCTGAACATTTATAAAATGTCCATATAATGCCGAAAGAGCTATTCTGTACTGTAATGTTAATGTATCATGCAAAGAAAGGGGATTCGTGCAAACTACAGTCAGATATGTATAGTCTACAGTCTCAAATATACAAACTATCATAAACAGAGTAATTGTAATGACCTCATCTGCCGACATGATGCCTTGAATCAGAGCTGGTGCAAACACATCCATATCACTTTCTCATCGCTGTCATTCTGCTACTTTTCTTTTTATTATCAGTTAAACTAATTTTGCTGCTTATTATTTTTGAGGAAACCATGATATATATTTTTTTTTCTGGAGCAGCATTTATTTGTACATTTTTAACATTATACATGTCTTTACTGTCACATTTAATAAATTCAGCGCTGAATACAAGCATTAATTTCTTTTCTCTTTAAAACAAAAAAATCTCACAGATCCCAAATTGTTGAACAATAGTGTTTTTCATAGCAGACCATTTGTGCTATAGACAAGAATGATACATAAAAGTGTGCTGCTTGCTATTTCTTTATATTTTAAAGTTGAAATCCTTTTTTCTATTTACTTTTTTTTATTGAAATCAGTGAAATGAGCAAAAAAAAAAAAACCTGCACTGACTAACGTTGTGGGGTGAGACCCAACCAGGGATCAAAATTTCATAGAGACTTGGAGATGCACTCTTTTAACATGGAGCTATAGACCATTTCACAAGATGTAAACAACACTGGTCCAGAAGCACTTCCTGTTTCAGTTTGTAACTGTTTTCTTTATTTCACATGTAAAGAAAACATCTTAAAGATGTTTGATTCAGTTTTAAATGTTCTGTTGGTTGTATTTTATCCCAGCTTTTATGTAGCCTAGTGTTAAAAAACTGAAACAGGAAGTGCTTCTGGACCAGTGTTGTTTACATCTTGTGAAATGGTCTATACCCAGAAATAATAATTGTCAGTGTGGACACAACCACCATACAATGGTAAAAATCCACCCATTCCTTTTTTATACCCATGAAACAGTGTCTCAAAATGAGTTGTTTGCATTTTCTACACGTTATGACATCACAGTGTAACAGGCCCCGCCCATGGGAATCTGCCATATTAGCTTAGCTCCTCCCCTGAGTCAGCTGTACGCAGTCTGCCATCGTCTTTAAAGCATCTCTCGGAGGAAAACGCAGGGCTCAAGCTCAAGAAGTTTACCTTTAAAAAAAAACACTTCTCGACTATCGATACCTTGCATTTAGTTTACTTCTTGCGTTTTCAGACACAAAGAAGTGCAGTGTGTGAACGGCACCGAATGGAGAAAAAGTCCATCGAGTGAGTTAACTTTGAAAATAATGGGAAAGCAGCACAGTGGAATGCAAAAAGATATTCTGTGGAAACAGCGCTATAATGTTTCTTCGACCGAGCACAAGATGTACAGGCTCCACCCTCTTCTGGAAAGGTCAGCTCAGCTCATTTGCATTTAAAGATACACAAAAAAAAGTGTATCTTTGAGCAGAAACTTCACAGACACACCAAATACTATACTTGTTAAAAGGGACATAATACAGTAGGTTACCTTAAAAGACTGTCGATGTTACGAATGTCCAGGGGAAGGGGCAGCCTAACGAAAAGCCCTAGACCCCATACTGAAATTTAAAGAAGATCAGAGGAGCTAGATTATTAATAGTCTTGTAGGTAAGGAGCAAGATTTAGAAATTATTTCGATATTTTACTGGAAGCCAAAGTGCTCAATGTGAGGGGTTCTGGTAATAAATCGTGCAGCTGGAAATAAATTCTGGACCAGCTGAGGTTTTTTTTTTTGTTTTTTTTTTGTTTTTTTTTTAAGTTAGAAGGAAGACCAAAGAGATGATAATTGCAATAATAAAAGTGCAATAATCTAGATCCTATAGCACAACCTAGTGACCACCTAAAAACATCTTGGTGGTGTAATTATTATTTAACTGCTCGCACAGACACCACTCAGTCTATCGTGTCTTTAAAGATGCTTTGAATGATACATTTATATTGTATAGCACTTATATTTTAGTATCATTAAGAGCTTATTAATAGATACTGTTAATGAATCAGTTATTTTGATGTTTGTCATTTTTATTAGTTTTTAAATATGTCTATTTTTATTTCAGTTTTTGTTTTAGTTATTTTGGTAACACATTATAACAAGGTTCATTAGTTACCATTAGTTGGCAACCTTAGTTAACATGAAGTAAGAATTATCAATACTTCTACTGCATGTATTAATTTTAGTTCATATTAATTTCAACATTTAAATTGTTGTAAGTGTGACGGGATAAATAATATCGTTGTGAGTTCGTTAAATAAATCCTGCAACAATGGATTGCACTTCCTATGGGATACGCGGGTGGCGCTGTAGGCTACCTCGCGCACGTACGATCTGCAGCAGAGTAAGAGAGAACTGCTGTGGGTGAGTCGGTTTTCTGTAAGCTCCGCACTAAAAGTGGAAAAATGTATAATTTCACCTAAATAATGTATGATTATTTGATGGATTGTTCATAAGAGAGACATATTGTCTTGTAAGAGTCTGTATTTATGAGTATTTTGAGTGCTTTATGTCCGCGATTTCCAACTGCGTCATATTTGCCATGTGCTCTCTAATGAGGTGAATATATCTTGGATAGGTGGAGCTGTGAACCTAATGATTCGCCATTTTCTCTCTCTTAATGCTCTGTGTGCAGGTAAATGTTTTATTTTATAGTGTTTTATAATTTTACTGTTCTTAAAGTTGTATCTATATATAAAAAGGATGATTTAAGTGTACTGTGAACAAGAAATGTTCATAAAAAATATTGAGTAAAGCAGAGTAAGAGAGAACTGCTGTGGGTGGAGCTGTGAACCTAATGATTCGCCATTTTCTCTCTCTTAATGCTCTGTGTGCAGGAAATAAAGCTTTTCATCCGCATTTTGAGTTCCTGTGTTGTTTAAGAGTGGGGCAGATCACTTACGAGAAACCAAAAGTCACATTGGTGCCGTGACTCAGGACTTCAATCGAGGTGGTCGAAGATCATCTGAACATCAGACCGGCGGGCCTGTCTTCATTCTTCATTGCACAGGACTTTCAGCTAAGCTTTACGGTTAAAAAAAATAAATAATAACCGTGATAAGTGACTCTTGCATAGACACTTGGATGTGATTTTATTTTATTATTTAATTCAGATATTCCTGCATTTGTTGATAGTTCTGTGGACATTTTTTTCTCTTTTCTCACTTTTACTTTTTTTGTTCAGTGCTTGATTATGGATCACGCTAAGTTAACTGGATCTGGATATATGGGTACTCCAGTTAGTGTTGGTCGAGGGAGAGGTCTGTTAGCAACACCAGTTCCTTTTCCAGACATTAGCTATGGTTTGGGGTTAGGAGCTAATGCTAGTCCTGATCAAAAGGCTAATGAGGACACTGATCGTGTAAATTGTAACAATTCTGAAAGTACACAGCCAATTAGCACCTCGACGCCAGTTCTTACTAGTGACATGATGAGTCAGATGGGTAGCATTGTACAACAAGTAGGACTGCAACTGGCAGACAGTATTCTTGAACATTTAAATTTGCGCAGTCAGACTGATGTCACACCAAGACAGAGTCATAATAGCCCCAATGGTAGATATATGACTGACCAAAGCTCTGCATCGAGTGCATCTCAGATTCAAGTAGTACGCCAGAGGGAAGTAAAAGATCCTCCAATCTTCAGAGGCAACGCATCAGACACGGTTACCCTGGATGAGTGGGTGGAGCTCATGAAAAACTTCATAAGGAAAGGACTTCTGCCTACTGAAGAACAGGGTGAGGAAATTTTAATGCACTTGAGAGGTAAAGCCAAGGATGTTGTTAAAGTGGGGATGCTGTCTAGTGGTTTGAATGTCAATACAGATCCAGATGCGATCTACACAATTCTACGGAAGCACTTCAGTTGTCAGCAGTATTCTCCTATCCCACTGCAAGATTTCTACACTACTCTCCCAGAGCCTCAAGAGGATCCCTTTGACTACTGGTTGCGTCTGAACCGTACTGCCGACATCACAGCTGAGTGTTTAAGACAGCAGGGGAAGGTACTAGACAACCAATTGATTGAAGTAACACGTATGTTCATTCGGAATTGTCCCAGTTCATATCTAGCGTTGACATTTCGCTCAAAAACTATTGACAACTGGACGGCGTATGAAGTACAAGAGATTCTGAACGAGTATCATTCAGAGAAAAGTCTCAGAGTCACAGGACAAGAAACTAAGCTGACTGGATGTGAGCAGAAAGTTTCGGTGAATGAGATGAAGGTGAGCCCTGGGCCCTGTCCAGTGACAACTGAACAAGATTCACCACAGTCAAAGCAGTCAGACAATATGGCTCTGGAAAAGGTGATCGATATGTTGGAAAGAGTTCTGATGAGTAATAGTGGTAATGCACAAGTCAGCAAGGATTACAGGAAGAGACACATCATGTCTAGAATTCCAGGCTTGAATGAGACGCCATGCTTGGTGTGTAAGGACACTTCACATTCTGCTTTTACCCACTGTAGGGACAACAGGCTCTGCTTCCAGTGTTTCTCACCTAACCATTCCAGAAATCGGTGCCCGAAGGAAAGGAAGACTACCTCCTCAAGCAGCCAACAGTTAAACTAAATGATCTACGTGTGAGGGAGGATCCCGTAGATTTTGAGAGTGAAGCTCCCATTTCCAGTTTTGATGATGTGAGGAATTGTGAGTCTTTATGTGACATGTTTAGTGATGAACCTTCAAACAAAACGGTTATCTTTCAGGGTGTTCAGAGAGTACCAAGAGCTGATAGCTTGTTCTACACTTCCGTTGCAGTCGAGCCTGATCTCATTCTCAAAGCTTTACTCGATAGTGGATCAATGGCATGTACACTTAGTGAGTCTGCGGAAGAACGATTATTGAGAAGTAACCCAGACTTGACAAGCCAGTCAACTGAAGATATTGTCATTGTTGGTTGTGGTGGCCATCATGTTACTCCTACAGCGTGCTACAATCTTAAAGCTACTGTGTACGGCTGCTCAATGATAATTCCTGTTCTGGTTGTGCCTGGACAGACGGAAGAAATGATTTTGGGTACAAATGTCATAAAAAGACTGTTGACGCAATTGAGAGAGACTGATGGTTACTGGAGGATGATGTCTAAATCAAGCAGCAATGAGAATGATGAGTGCTGTATGTTTCTGTCTCTTTTCTCGAATATCGAAGGGTGGAGAGGTGAATCCATACCGGAGAAAGTTGGCACTGTAAAGTTGCAGAGGAGTGTGACACTAGAGCCGCAGACTGAACATCTGGTTTGGGGTAAGCTACCTCAGTCGTCTGTCTTGTCGGTTGGCAGCACTGTCATCGTAGAACCAACCGAATCCAGATCGAGACCCAGGCAAATTCTGATTGGGAGGGTCATAACACCACTATGGGGAGACGGCTCTATCCCCTTGAGAGTCATTAACCCTACTGACCACAGAGTTGTGCTAAAGAGGAATTCGAAAATTGCTGACGTGTCTCCTTGTATTGCTATGCAGGATTTACCGTTACCAACACAGATTCAGTCAAATCTGCAGTGTACTGAGGAACCTTTACCACCTAGATCCAGTGAAGAGATGAAGCGTGTCTTAAATGAATTGGGTCTTGGTGAACTTGATTTGGAGTCTTGTGAAGTATCAGCCCAATGGAAGGATAAGTTGTTGTACCTCATTGAGAAGTATGAATCTGTGTTCTCAAGAGACAAAATGGACTGTGGAGAGGCTAAAGGCGTTGTCCATCGGATTAATCTCACTGACGACAGACCATTCCGCTTTCCATATAGGCGTATACCACCGAGCCAGTATGCAAAACTGCGGACAGCATTAAACGAGATGGAGGAAAAAGGAATTATCCGCAAGTCGCACAGTGACTATGCGTCACCTCTTGTTTTAGTATGGAAGAAGAATGGCGATCTCAGGATCTGCACTGACTTCAGGTGGTTAAATGCGAGGACTGTCAGAGATGCCTACCCATTACCACATCAGTCTGATGTGTTAGCTGCTTTGGGTGGCAATGCGTTCTTTTCTACCATGGATCTTACCTCAGGGTATTATAATGTTCCTGTAGCGGAAGAACACAAAAAGTACACTGCTTTCTCTTCCCCGTTTGGACTTCACGAGTATAACAGGCTTCCTCAGGGTCTTTCGAATAGCCCAGCCACTTTCATGAGAATGATGATGTCTATCTTTGGAGATGAGAATTTCAGCAGCGTTCTCTGTTACCTTGATGATTTGATGGTGTTTGCGCCGTCTGAGTCAGTTGCTCTTCAACGCCTTGAAATGGTTCTCTTGCGGTTGACGCATCATAATCTAAAGTTGGCTCCTGGAAAATGTTTTCTCTTGAGACGATCTGTGAAATTCCTTGGACACATTGTCTGTGAGGAAGGGATTAAGACTGATCCTGGTAAAGTTGAGGCCATTAATAACATCACAGCATCTGATTTGATGGAACCTGATGGAAAAACCCCGTGTCAGAAGAAGATCAGGTCCTTTCTTGGGATGGTTTTATATTATCAACATTTCATTGAAGGATGTTCAGCAAAAGCTAAGCCTCTATTCAAACTGACATCAGGTACAGTCAAACAGTCTTTGGTCACGAAAGGACGCAAAACAAGGAAGAAAGTCAGTTATCTCAAACTCTCTCCAGCTGATTGGACATCTGATTGTGAGGAAGCTTTGCGCATCTTGAAACTAGAACTAACAAGGAATGTGACATTGGCTCATCCGGACTTTGATCAACATTTCATTCTGGCTGTAGACGCATCATTTGACGGAGTAGGAGCAGTATTGTCGCAAGTTCTGCCTGGTGAAGAGATTGCCAGACCCGTAGCCTTTGCGAGTAGAACTCTGTCTCGCTCACAAATGAACTACCCAGCTCACAGATTAGAGTTATTTGCTTTAAAGTGGGCTATCTGTGAGAAGTTTAGCCATTGGCTGAGAGGACGGCATTTTACGGCTTGGACCGATAATAACCCTCTTACTTATATTCTGACTAAGCCACGGCTGGACGCATGTGAGCAGAGATGGGTGGCGAAACTGGCTTCTTACAGTTTTGATCTCAAGTACGTTCCAGGAACAAAGAATGTGGTTGCGGATGCCTTGAGTCGGGAGCCATTCGTTCAGTCTTGTATAGGCCATCGTCTCATCACTGAACCTTACTTGTCTCTTTTGAAGGATGTCAGTGGTGTCGTTGACAATTCTGTCCAGGATGCTTTCAAGTGCACGAGTAATTATCAAGTCATGCAGGAGGGTGGGAAAGATTCTGGTGAGCCAAACAGTGATGGACCCTTGTCTTCAGGTTCTTCTGGGAGTGAAGAAGTTTCTGCAGTGTTGGCAGCACATTCTACTGGCGGCTTGAGTGAAATACTGGGGATGGTACCAGCCCTCTCACCACCGCAACAGTTGAACCCTCCATTACAGCACAGTACCATTGTTCAGGAGCAGGAAATGGATAGCACCTTGAGTCGGATTCGTTACTACATTGAGAGATGTCGAAGACCATCTAAGAAAGAACAAACCAAAGAATCGAAAAGTGTGAGGAGACTGTTGAAACACTATGATAGGCTGCTCATCAGTGATGGTGTGTTGTATAAGGTGAAGAGAGATCCGAAGCTGAACAAGAAACTGCACCTGTTCGTTGTACCTGTTTCCTTAAAAACACAAGTTCTACAGGGAATACATGATGCAGCAGGACATCAAGGTCGTAGTAGAACACTGTCACTAGCAAGACAACGATTCTTCTGGATTGGAATGAGGAAAGATATTGATGATCATGTGGCGAATTGTTGTCGCTGTGTGGTTGGTAAAACTTCAGAACCCAATGCCTGTGCTTCGTTAACCAGTATCCGTACATCAGAGCCACTTGAACTGGTCTGTATCGATTTTTGGTCTGCAGAGCTCAGAGAAGGGAAGTCTGTTGACGTGCTGGTTGTGACAGATCATTTTACAAAGATGGCCCATGCTTTTCCATGCCAAAATCAGTCTGCCAAACAAGTTGCGAAAAAGCTCTGGAATGATTTCTTTTTAGTTTATGGATTTCCCAAGAGAATTCATTCTGACCAGGGGGCTAATTTCGAGAGCAAGCTGATTAAAGAACTGTTGACCATGGCGGGTGTGGACAAGTCACACACAACTCCATACCACCCCATGGGTAATGGCATAGTTGAGAGGTTCAACAGGACTTTGGGTAGTATGATCAGGACGTTACCTCCTAAAGCAAAATCAAAATGGCCACAAATGCTCCAGCAACTTACCTTCTGTTATAACTGCACGGAACATGAGACAACGGGCTTCGCACCCTTCTTTCTTATGTTTGGCCGAGTTCCTCGTCTTCCAATTGATATCCTGTTTCAGAACGTGCTTTTCAATGAGGATGTGGTGGATCTAAAGGATTTTGTATCAAAGTTGAAAAATGACTTGCGTGAAGCAGCACGTATAGCACAAGAACACACTTTGAAGGAACAGGAACGGCATGGCAGACTGTATAACAGAAAAGTGAAGGGATGCCCACTGGCTGTTGGAGATAGAGTGCTGGTTGCAAACAGGGGTGAAAGAGGCAGGAAAAAAATTGCTGACAAGTGGGAGTCGTCTCCATATGAAGTCATGGTGGTTTATCCAGATATCAATGTTTACAGAATTCGATCAATCACCTCAGACAAAGTGAGAGTAGTCCATAGGAACTTCTTGTTGCCTGTGAACTTCCTACCAATTGCTAAGTCCCAGAACCAGGATCAACGGTGTGATGACGTGAATGAGGAATTGATTCAAGGAAAAGAAATTGAACATGATGACAGAACTGCAAACTGGATATTAAGTAGTCCTGATGGTGTTGTTGAAAATGAGGAACATACAAACCGGATAGACTTACCTGATGTGTTGGACTGTGCGTCGGAGATCCTGGATTCCATGAGTGTTGACGCTGGGAGTCTGGATGCACGGAGTGATGTAACGCAGCAAAGTGATGTTGAAAGGAGTAATGGACATGCTCAGAGTGTTGTTGATTTACCTGAAATGGTTGCTCAAGACTGTGATTCAACTCGAGGAGAATTGTTTGTGCATGAGGATACAGAGGAACCTGTGATTTGCACACAACCAGAACTTGTTGATACAGTAGTGACTCAAACTAGACTTGGCAGAGTCATTAAACCTCCTAAAAGACTGCTTTATGAGATGAACACACAAAACATAAACAGCTCAGATTCTACAGTGAGTTCTTTTGTTTATTTAGTTAAACACATTTTCACATAAACAGTGATATTTGATTTTGTGCATGAGCTGAGAATACATAAAAGAATGTTGATACAGAGATTTGAAGTCTAATCAGGAGTTAGTGTATAATGATATTTTGAGGTGTAACAGGCATCTTTTTTTGGTCTACTGGGAGATTGGGGATAGGCGCCTTCCTTATCTGTCGGTACTCCTATTGGGAGAATCAACTGATTGACAGCTAATCATACTCCATGTGCACTTTATTCTTTCTTTATTGATGTTGTATTTCAGCATTCCAATTTTGTTTTTCTTCATCATTTTTTCTTTATTGTTGTTTGAATTGTAAAGTTACTGAGTTATGGTATATCCCCATTTAGCAGGATTTAAGGGGGGTGTATGTGACGGGATAAATAATATCGTTGTGAGTTCGTTAAATAAATCCTGCAACAATGGATTGCACTTCCTATGGGATACGCGGGTGGCGCTGTAGGCTACCTCGCGCACGTACGATCTGCAGCAGAGTAAGAGAGAACTGCTGTGGGTGAGTCGGTTTTCTGTAAGCTCCGCACTAAAAGTGGAAAAATGTATAATTTCACCTAAATAATGTATGATTATTTGATGGATTGTTCATAAGAGAGACATATTGTCTTGTAAGAGTCTGTATTTATGAGTATTTTGAGTGCTTTATGTCCGCGATTTCCAACTGCGTCATATTTGCCATGTGCTCTCTAATGAGGTGAATATATCTTGGATAGGTGGAGCTGTGAACCTAATGATTCGCCATTTTCTCTCTCTTAATGCTCTGTGTGCAGGTAAATGTTTTATTTTATAGTGTTTTATAATTTTACTGTTCTTAAAGTTGTATCTATATATAAAAAGGATGATTTAAGTGTACTGTGAACAAGAAATGTTCATAAAAAATATTGAGTAAAGCAGAGTAAGAGAGAACTGCTGTGGGTGGAGCTGTGAACCTAATGATTCGCCATTTTCTCTCTCTTAATGCTCTGTGTGCAGGAAATAAAGCTTTTCATCCGCATTTTGAGTTCCTGTGTTGTTTAAGAGTGGGGCAGATCACTTACGAGAAACCAAAAGTCACATAAGTATACCATCAACCTGTCCAGGGACTGCAGGCGGAAACTAGCATTTTTTTGCTAAAACCTGGCACATGTCATCTCTTCTTTCTTAGATTAATGATTTTTTGTGCATTGTCCCTGATCAAATAAATAAATTCATTCATTCATTCATTCATTGTTAAAATCAAAGGTTGTATTTAACATTAGTTAATGCACTGTGAACTAACATGAACAAACAAGGAACAGCTGGATTTTTATTAACTAACGTTAACAAACATTACCAAATATTTTGCTCAATGTTAGTTCATGTTAGTTAATAGATTAACTAATGTTAAAAAATAAGAACTTTTTGTAAAGTGTTTCGATGATTTTAGTTCATCAAGTTAAACTAAATAAAAATAAGAAATGTTGCTTGGCAGCTAGCTGAAATAAATTATTTATTTTATTTTAGTCTATAAAATGTATATTTTTGTTACTGGTTTTATTTATCTATAATAAACTCGGTTGACTCACCTACATTCAGTTTTCCAGCATCCCTCCACCACCCCGACACCTCACTCTCGCCTTGTTCCTTCCACAGCCAGGAATACGGAGGGAGTACTCTGGGTTTAGGCCAAATAGTGAGCCAGGAGCCCTCTTGTTGGACAGCATGCCAAATATGCACACCATTTATTCTATCTGACTTATATGTAAGTGTGAACTTCTGAATTTTTAACACATTAATTAAATGGACAAATGTGATGCCATTTCAGTAATAAAGCTGATGAATCACATCATTCTAAATTGCACTCACAGCTGGGAAGACCAAAAAAAGCAAAAAGAAAACCAAACTGGTCCAAAATCTTCTTCTAGTGCAGTCAGTCCTCCAATGGAAGGACGTGATGAGAGGAAAATTCAGTTTGACTTTAACAAGCAAGGACAAAAAAAAAAAAATGCATGGCAACAGATTGTATTGACAGTAAATGCAGCATTTCCTCGGACAAGACGTTCACCAAAGGATTGTGAGAAAAGGTGGTACAATGAGTTGGCAACAACACGCAAGGAAATTGCAGCATATAAAGAAAGCATGCGAGCCACAGCCACTGGGACATTTTAGTTTAACTTATTAAACCCTTTTATATTAAATGGTTGTCTCCATGTGGTCAGCAGCTGAGTTCTTGTCAAACAGGTGCGGGCCCTCCATGTAAACCTCTGTCTGAGATTGATACTTGGAACGGCCAAACCTTCTATTCGTGGCATTCCAGATTCCTCAGACCCTGATCTTCTCAAAGTAAAGGAGTTACAAAGTTGTTGGAAATTCAAAATGAATATTATGGACTACAACTGAAACGAATTAAGAACACTCAATGATTGTACATTTGCTTTGTCTAAATAAAATTGTGTTAAGACACCATTTGTGCGTCGTTAACTTTTGCTTACCCAAAATGTAAGTCAGCAAAGCATGTAAGTAGTCAGCAGTCACTTATTGATGCTCCTGAAATGCTTTGTAATGTGTGGTCGGTGGTATTGTCATAATTTTCATCATGATCATCGTCATCATAAATGGGAGGTTAGGCAAATATTGTGCAAAATGCCACAAGCCATAATAATGTGACTAGCACACTCCAGTGAGATTCGAATCTTCTTTCAGCTGTCCAATTCCTCTCCATCACTGCTCTCATACTTTGTGAGCTCTTCATGACGCAATAAAAGATGTCAAGTCAAGAATCATTGAACAAAATTGGTATCTTGTCTACAGTTCGGTCCAGTACGGTACCTGTTATAATTGAGCTGCTGTTCTCCTTGAGGTCTTCTGTAAGGGGTTTAAAGGGGTAACCCGAGTTACCCAGCAGATGACATCCAGGGCGAACATCGTTTTGTTCAAATAACCCAGTGAGTCCTCTTTGGGAAAGAACCTGAGCATCATGTGTTGACCCTGGCCAATTTGGCACAAGATCAAGGATGTTGTAATTGGTGTAGGAGGTCAAATTTAACGCTTGTATATGTTCTATGACTTTTAAAGGGGTCATATAATGCCATTTTCATACAACTTAATTTGATTCTTTAGGGTCTAAATGAAATGTTTGTAATATACTTTGATAAAAAACACCCATTTTACCTGGTCAAACACAGCTCTGTTTTCAGCATGCCGTTTCAGTGCATATGCCTTTAAATGATAATGAGCTTTGCTCACTCCGCCCCTCTGTTCTGTGGCGTTTTGACACAATGCATGTGGACTGTTGCCTTAACAATAGTTGAGGGTATATTTTGGAGAAAGAATAGCAGCGGGAGTCTTTGAGGACACATCTGTGCAACCATATCAATTTGAACCGGAGTCGGACCCAGAACAAGATGACGGCCCTAAGAAGTTCGACAATTAAGACTCGAACAGGACGTTTCAGTTCGAGCAATGGGATAATATAGCGAGATCAGTGGTGCAAAAAGTGGGTATGCGCTATATGCAGCGCATAGGGGCGCAGCACCATGGGGGGTCCCAAAACGATAGTAAAAAATTTTAATTAAATATATATTGTAGACTCCCTGCCTGCTCACGATATTACCCCACCCGCCCTCATGGAGATGGGGGGGAGGGGTAATATCGTGAGTGGGCGGGGGCGCCGTGAGCGCTGCTGAGCGAACAGGTACGAGTTGTGAGTTGTTGTCGAAAAAGATGGATAAAACAAAATGCTGTGGGTCTAAAAATAGAAAAAGGAAGAGAGAAAGGAAATGGCAATTGATGTGATGGGGAGGAGGGGGGCACTGGGTAGTACCCGGTGTCAGAGGGGTGGCACCATCTGACACTGGGTAGTTGCAACCCTGAGCGAGATACAGAAAGGGAGACGAGACGCACTGTTTAATCAGCTGCAGCCAAGTCATGATGTTGCCTGAGGTTGTTCAACATAAAACAAGTGTTGTAATCACCAGAACTCCTTGTCAGTGTCCTCCCTACAGTGGTGATCACCCGATTAACAGAACAGCGCTGGGTAAGAACTCTAAAGCTAGAGGACAACTCAAGTGTGTTACACTGGCATCAAATACAACTTGAACATTGATGCTGTGGGATCCTTTTCGATTGATGCATGTCTCCTCATTTACAGTTGGAGCAATGATGCATATATTGGGTGTCATCGATGGCTCCAACAACTCCAGGGAAACCCACAATCCTCATAAAATCTGCTTGCTTTTGCCGTACAGTTTGAAGGTCCGTTGGGAAGTCAATGATCTACCTTACTATGTCTGGTGTGGTTAGTGCTGCACCAGTGGTATTTAAGACCCTGCTAACTGTGGACAGGGATGGCCTCAAGTCACCACTGGCTTTCAGTCATTGCTGCATTTTTCCAGTCGCCAAGAAACGTAGTCATTTTAACTTTCATTTCATTCAGCATGGTTCGTAGAATGGGCGAAGTTATTGAATTTCTGACTAGGTCAGTAACAAAAAGAATACCTTGACGATCATGCCTGTATTGATCAACTCCCTGTCGTCATATAATTCCAACACATTCTTTCGTTGTTGGAAAGTGCACGGCCTCCTCCTTTCTGCTGCATCTTGTTAACTGGTTAGGGGACTTGACTCAAAAGGGAACTTGGCAACTATTTCAACGTAATAAAACCGTTTAGAAATTATTTGGATGGTTAAATAACCTGTTCTGGTGAAAATGTGGCCTTTCCCCGCTCCCCCCAGCATCCTCAAGCAGAAAACCAACCTCGCAACATGGGGACTAACGTCACGGTAAGTTGGAAACAGGAAGTCTCGTGAGAAACACAAACTCCTTCATGGCAATTCGACATAATTCTATGATACTGTGTATGATGTATTACCCACTTGGTTGACATAGCTCCACACGATAAAGTTGGCCGGCTCCGATATAAGCAGAGATAGAAAGGGGGAGGATGAAGCTCACGTTTTTTTTACGACAGTGTTGTGAAATATACGCCACACAGCTGTAGGAGGAGCTCGAAGAGAAAAAATCATGAAGACAACATGACATCATGACTTTTGCGTAAACATATACACCACTTACAATTCAAGTTGCGTGTTATCTATACGCATTTTGAGCTATCCGCCTGTTTGCGTGTACATCTACGCCATTAAAGGGTTAGTTCACCCAAAAATGAAAATTAAGTCATTAATTACTCACCCCCATGCTGTTCCAACCCCGTAAGACCTTCGTTCATCTTCGGAACACAAATAAAGATATTTTTGATTGAATCTGAGAGCTGGATCAGTCCTAGATAGACTGCCTAAGGGACTGGCTCTTGACGGCCCATAAAGTCATTAAAGAAAAGGTTTAAATATTCCATGTGCCTACAGCGGCTCAATTATAAGTTTATCAAGCGACGAGACTACTTTTTGTGCGAAAAAAACATAAATAACGACTTTATTCCACTATTCCATTACTTCCTTACGAGGACGTTTTCATTCGTCTACTTCTTGTTACCGGCTGCTCACCGCTTAGGAGTTTTACCGCCACCTACCGTATAAGATGATGTGCTGATATAGCTGGAAGCGCAAAACTTTCTGTTTACAAGCAGAGGAAGATGCGGGCTGTACATACGCTTTTCAATTTGCGTATTTTACGCACTATAAGGTGCACTTAAAAGCCTTTAATCTTCTCAAAAAACGACAGTGTTCCTTATAATCCGGAGCGCATTACATATGGATCATTACTTTATACGGTAGGGGGCGGTAAAACTCCTAAGCGGTGAGCAGCCGGTAACAAGAAGTAGACGAATGAGAACGTCCTCGTAAGGAAGTAATGGAATAGTGGAATAAAGTCGTTATTTATGTTTTTTTCGCACAAAAAGTATTGGCGTCGCTTGATAAACGTATAATTGAGCCGCTGTAGGCACATGGAATATTTAAACCTTTTCTTTAATGACTTTATGGGCCGTCAAGAGCCAGTCCCTATATAGGACTGATCCAGCTCTCAGATTCAATCAAAAATATCTTTATTTGTGTTCCGAAGATGAACGAAGGTCTTACGGGGTTGGTACACCATGGGGGTGAGTAATTAATGACTTAATTTTCATTTTTGGGTGAACTAACCCTTTAAATGTCCGAGTGATTCCGCGTGATTATACAGTAATGTTACGTTAAGTCAACAGCGTTCATAAACATACTGAAAAGCGATTATGCGTGTTGATAGCACGCCAAAAATGGAAATACGAATTAGCGTCATACATACGCCATTTCATGAGATCAGTCTGACGAAGAAATTACCAGAGTTTTAAAGTGCCCCTTTAAATAATTTAGGACTTAGTACTTAGAAACCTTAATGAATCACTCTTATTCTTAAGTCTAGGAATAAGAGTAAAGCTACGCCATTCTTAGAGTTTTGACAGACTTAAGACTGCAATTTTACTCTGAGTGGCTTTATACATACGGCCCGTGGAGTGCGAGGGGCGACATCTTCTATTTGACTCTATTTGACTGCCCATCAATGACCAGATTTGGCGTGACAGCTGCTCGAAACAGAAGGTGTGCTGTGTGTGTAAAACATCCTAAATCTTAAAAGCTTAACAGGCTGGCGCAGGACTGCATGACGTGTACTGTACAATATAGAAGCTGCTGTGTAAACAGGGAGTCTGGGTGGGATGAAACTCAAAGAATTTTCCATACGTCTCCCTAATGTCTTTAACATGTCCAGCCAAACAACTGCTGCCGTCCTGACAGAGAGACCCCCATCCCACACGAGACCGATGCGTTTTTCCCAGGCTTAAAGTGTCTTTGTTCAGACCCACGATTGGTTAGTCATTCAAAGCGGTACCAGTTTTCTGTGACCTCTACAGTCCTCAAAGTGTCTGGTGTTGAAGCATTTGTTCAGACATAAATACAATTTCCCCACTTGTAGGCTTTAATACTTTGAACATTACCACAATGAAAGTAGCAGCTGTCATCTAAACAAGAATTAAAGCCGAATGCAACCATATTCAATTAAATGGTCTCATTATCCATACCTATTATTGCTTTAGCCTACTTTAAAAACCAGCCAACAATTGTAATTCATTACTGTCAGGAACAATCATGCTTTTCATGTGCATCAATCATCCATGTATGTTTGTAATTATTCAGCAATTGTATTACATTGCACTGGGTTTCCTGTTGGTTTTAATTATCTCTGCTTCCTCCTCCAACACACTATCACAGGACAGATGCGATGCTGCCACCTAGTGTCATGATTTTAAAACACATAGAATAGAATTGATTGTGCCTGTGAAATGATTCATTTCAACAACAAAAAGATTAGAATTTGGGGTTACGAAGCGAATGGCAAACCATTAGCACAGTTTATGTGGCACCATAAATATACAACATTTCATTTGGCATCCTCTCTAAGTCAGGGTTATAATACTTAACTGAAACTAAAAAAACACTTAAAAAAAACAGATTTGCTACTTAAAAAAATGACAAAAATAAAAATTAAAATAATATCTTACTCAACAAAAAGGCTCTAGGTTTAAAGGTTTTCTAGGTTTTACTTTCTCATTTAGATATGTCTTTCCTCCCCAGGTAGTTTTAGCACGAGAGAATGACTCTGAAAGTTTGCACGGGGAGTTTTTATGAATGTACAGTGAGAATGCGAATGTCTTTATCTGAGAGCCTCCTTCTGATGTGTTGGCAGACTTCACGTCCCCTGCACTGTCTCTCTCCTCTCCAAACACTGTCTTATCACACAGCACAAGCTGCTTTCCATTAAACTGCTGTGATCTGATACCATTTCATAAAACACAAATATTTCCATCAGTCCTTGAGAACTGCAAGGATGCTGAATACAAAAATCCTTGAAATAAAGAAAAACTAGGAGCAATTTTGCCAAAACACATGGAAGAAATATGAAAAAGTATGAGAGTCCTCTCTGGGAATAAAGCACAAAACGGCTCATCAACATGATTCTTTTATACAGATTAAAATAACAACACAAGAATTACTGTGAGTTTAAATACAGCATGGTTTAGCTATAAATCTCCTTCAGAGGTTCTCGCACTTATCTGGCATTTGTCTCTCTCTCTTTTTTTTCTTTAACAGCAATATGTTTAGTCAGCAATGATTGAAAGGAATAAATGAAATACATATAACTTCACAGTCAATACATTTCAACATTAGTAAAGCTATTTGGAGTCGCTATCTGGGATGACAGTTGTTGCACTGGATTGTTTGCCATTAGGCAAGTTATTTTTAGTCCCGTAATAAACTTAATCTTGGCCTTGTTATTCAAACGAATAAATCCCATAAAAAAGATAAATAAAAAGAACATTAAAGACTTTTTGTATTATGGTTATTTATTGTCATTGTTTATCTTCAGTAATAACATGTCAGCCTCAAATATGTAGCAGTTCTACGTTCAAGGTTCAAGGCCTCTGAAATGCCATCTGTCTTTTTTAAAAGTGAACTACTCCTTTAAAGGGGGGGGGGGGGGGTTGACTGCTTTTTTTCTTTGCATGATTGTGTTTTTAGGGGGTGCAACATACCATGTATTCGTGTTTTTTCTTTTTTTTTAAATCTTATTTTTCATAAATTTCACCTTTATTGTCAGCCGCGCTCTCCTCTGTCCCATGAACGAGCGGTTGACTTCCTGATTCTATGAAACCACTCCCTCAGAAACAGGCAGTGGGCTCAGATTGGTTAGTTTGGGCTGGTGTGTTGTGATTGGCTAAACTGTCGCTCACGTTGTCCGGAAGGTTAACGGCCATTACCTTTACGGGCGAAACGTGCATGCCAAAGGTCCAACCATGTAAATAAAGGTGATGATACTATGGTCGATACTGCAGTATCAGTTTGAGGCAGAATCAGACCGAGAAAGCGGCGATAAAGAGTGTCAAGCAGAATCTCACCACACACGGCTCTTACTAAACGTTTCTGAATGATAATTTGCTACATTTTTTAACTTTAAACACGTTTGTTTTACACAATAGCATCTGATTGGCAACAATAGCAACTGACTGGCTACAAACAGCGTTGGCATTAGTTTACGTACTTGATCAAATCGAAAATAACGTCATAAAGCATACATACATGAAAAATACGTTTAAAACATTAGTACTTATACAAAATTCAGGTCCATAATGTTTGTACGCATTTGTCGTAGACACAAAATAGCATAACTAGTAGATAGTGGCTATAAAGCCAACGCTGTCATTTGAAAAAAATAAAAATAAAACACGAGGCTACGTCTGGAATTATACATGCAAATACATTTAAAATGATGAAGTCTTAGCCTACTTACAGGCTGTGGCCCAACATCTGCTGCCTCTTGTTTTAAAGTTGGAACTGCTTCATGTTTTAGTAACAGTTTCTTGTTGAATCCGGTGTTGAACTCGTGGAGATCGTCACTTTCAGGAACATAATCAAACATAAATTGTATCCATTGTTGACGAAGTCAGGGCCGGCTTTGCCGACAGGCGACACAGGCGGCCGCCTGGGGTGCCATCTGCTGGACGGGGCGCAAATTGCAGAATTGAAAAAAAAAAGTTAATTAAATGTATGTATCGTATCATGAAAGCTGCGCACACGCTGTACACTTTTACTGTGCATTGTCTACACTACACACTGCTTGTATTTGTCCATTTCTTTTACAAGATTATACAATCCTAAAAAACGACTGACTCCAGGCAGCAGGCAGCTGTCAAACTCACGCGCGTTGCTCAGCAACCGGGAGTGGCGCGAAAACATATGTTATGCGCGAGCCAGATATCTGACAGCTGGTTTTAGCGCTTTAGTTTCCTCGGTGTAATACGGTGTAATTCCGTGCCTTCGGCTCAAAATAGTACTCGTCGGCTTTGTTTCGCCCGATTCGACATGTTGACAAGGGGATGCCCGCGTATATTCAAAATGGTTGTCACGCGCTGCTTTGTTTTGCGTTATGTGTATCTGCAGCCGGCCGACAGCGTCGGTTTTCTTTTTTGAATGACGAATATAGGCTAATGGGCTATATGCACGCATAAGTTCCGCATTTGACGTAAGGATGCTTGTCCATTTCCGGTTGTGTAGATTAAAGCGGAGGAAAACCGGAGAAAACGGGATTATGACAGAGTCTTCAATATTTACTGTCCTCCCGTCTTTGAAACGAAACGTACATACGTTTAGATGTAATTTTATATATAGTTATGTTTATTTAATATAATTTTAAAAAGAAGCATAAACACAACGAGGGGTGTCTGTTTTATCTGTTTTTGTGACTAACGTTTCATTAGTATAACCATGAAGTATAAAATTCAATATAAATTCTCGGTATTGCATTGGACTCTATGATCGGCGGAAGTTATCGAGCATCCTTAATCATTCACCGGAAATAACGCCGTGCATAGAGCCCATATATCTGCAGAAATAGACAGTTGGCTCATTGCACGCAGGCGCAGAATATAGCTGACAGTCGCCTGTAGTTCTCTCGGTGTGTTCAAGTCATGGTTCAAGTGCAGCTTTTTACCCCGACGAGAGCGGACGAGAGGCGACAACACAGTCGGCTTTCATCAGCGCTAGTTCGTCGGCGTTATATTAACCTTCAAATGGTCTTCGTTTCCTGTTTAAACTTCTGGGCTTCGGGGTCTATACGACCAACAATTGATTGAGTAATTGTACAAAAAATATAAATTTTTTTATATTTTGAGGGCACTCTCGCCTTGGGCACCAAATAACCTAGAGCCGGCCCTGGACGAAGTACAGCGTCCGTGGGAAGCTCGAACACAGAAGACCTGACAGCTGACAAACATAAAGTGTGTCCATTGTTGACAAAGAACAGCATCCATGGGAAGCTCGAACACGAAGACCACACTAGGGCTGTCGCGGTAACCGCAATATTGTAGTACCGCGCTTCTGACAAGTCAACCGCAGAGGATTGCACGTAACCGCAGCAACCGCGATATTCGCGTTTTTTTTTATATATAAGGCTATACCCTTCTTGTTTTGAACTTAATGCATGTGTATTGAATGTTAAACAAGTTCATAATGATAACAAGACTGTTTATCATGGTGATGTGTTAGCCTACAGGCTTCACACAGTGAATGAGAGAGATCGGCAGAGCGCGTGCAATTACCTGCGTCTGTCTTTGAAGTCGTGAAAAGCCTGTCGTGTCAAAGGGAAGCGAAATATTTGTCGCATCATTATTTTAACGGGTATTTTCCCATAAATGCACGTCAGCAGCAGCGCTGGTCAGCATCCCACAGCACAAGGAAGTCGCGGGGAAATAAAATCAGTGAGTCACGCATTGAATCAAATGCTAATATTGGTCTCTAATAAGTGAAGCATCAGCTTCAGCGTTGCCCATGCGACGCATTGCTGCTCAGCTGAGCCTTGAAAAGTTGAACCTCAAAGTTAAAAATAATTAACATCTTGTTTCTTTACATCTCTTTTAATAAATCAGCTTTTTTAAAACGTGTTCGTTGAATGAACGGTTTAATGACTCGCTCAAACTTCCGTTGTCATAACAATATGCGCGCTGAGTGAAAGTCTTTCAATGCGCATATGTAGACGCTGTTTAGTTTCGGTTACATTGGTTACTGAAAATGTCCTTGTTTTTGTCCACATCGTAAACTTTATTTATATAGCAACAAATACATATAAATTAAATAAATAAGTAAATACTGTAAATGGCGTATACCGCATATCGCGCTATTGAGCCACTCAACATAACCGTAAGGGAAATTCCATAACCGCGACAGCCCTAGACCACACACTCGACGAGCCGCTTAAATTTGCGCATGCCCTTTTCTGCTTATTCCGGAGGGAGGGGTTGATGCAAATGTGTGGGTTAGTGACATCTAAAACCCATCTGTAGTCCCAATGTAGTCCCAGATTTTGTAGACAATTATACTTCCTGATTTTAAAAAGACGATATCTCTGCTTACACCCCCAATCCCCCCCCCCCCCCCCCTTTAACTAATGTTTTTATATACAGCAACTTATTAGTGTAACACTTACAATAAAAAAGCCATTATTTACTTTATTTTTATATGGTTTAGCTCACTTCTGTCCAAGTTGTTTTTTTGTTGAAAATATTTTAATGAAAAATAAAGCACTGAAATATTCACAAGTATTCAACCCCTGTGCTGTGAGAGCTGCCAGGTTACACCGGTGAAAAAAACTGCCCTAACAAGGACACAATTACTTTGCCATTGGCATGATCCACCTGTGAATCATTAAAGTTGCAATCACATTTTCTGGATAAAAATCCCATTGTTGAAGGATCATTGGTCAGGCTGTGAATCATGTGTAATTGTGCATCCGTCAACCATACCAAGAGCACTGTATAACACTGGTCAGTATGGAAGCGTGGCTGGAAAGAAGCTGCTACTCAATGTGTGAAAGCTTGAGAACATCAGTTTGCCAGACAGCATGTGGGAGAAGGTTTTGTGTTGACATGAGACCAAGATACTGTAAAGCGTTTTGGCCAAAACTCAAAGCACAATGTGTGATGCAAACCTAACACTTCCCACGCCTCAAGTCACACCACCCCTACAGTGAAGTATGGTGGTGGCAGAATCGTCCTGCAGAGATGTTTCTCGTCAGCAGGGACTGGGCAGCAGGGAAGCTGGTACACATGACAAAGCTTAAAGCTGTTATTGCAACAAAAGTTTCCTTGAGCAAGTATTAAGAAGTGGGGGGTGAATACTTATGCAAGCAAAATATTTCTCTTTTTTAATTTTTCGATAAAACATTGCCCTAAAAAAATGATTTTGAGTTTCAGTATTTTAAAATAAAAATATAAATTAAAATATCACCATTTACAAATATAACGGTATGATATTTTAGACAATTCCATTTAACATCTATAATTAATATAGTATAAAAATATGCATTTGCTCTGATTGATAGAGACAGATCACAGATTTTTTTTTTTTTTTTCACCTGTCACCTTTACTAGACCGGACAGTAAGAGGAGAAAGTGACAGTGGGAGAGTGGAAACAAGAATCGGGTCACCAGAAGTGTAGCTGGCCCATAAGTAGAAACGCTGAAGACATCCACATACTGTTCACAACGTCCATCACTCTCCCTATCTCCTCCCTGACTGCTATCTCCTTAACTGCAGTTCAGTGGGTCTATCTAAAAGGCATATGCTGGAGTGACCACCAAAAACACTGAACCTATATACAAAGAAACATGTTAAAGCACAAAGAGAGGTTTCTATTCTTTTCAGATGAGATTTGGAAATTTATTGAGCTCAGCTGAGATGTAACAAATGCTTCCAGATGGATCCTTTGCACCCAAAGAATTTGATCTATTCTCTTTTCATGGTCTCAGACATCTTCTTCAACCTTCAACCTTAAAGGAGAACTCCGGAGAACAATGAACCTTTGGTGTAATAAAACATCGGTACATAGTATGTGTTTTATCTAATAAAACATAGTTTTCTGAGATTTGTTTTCATGATAATCGAATGTAAAGAGTTTTATCTCTAAAAACTGTTTAGCGTATAATGCTAGTAATGGGGGCATTGACTAAATAAAAAGAAATCGCTATTTTATACCACTAACAAGGCTCAAAGTAGCCCCACACTAACGCAGTAACATAATGAGGCTCCATACATGCAAAACGAAGCATTGAGAACTTTGTAAGTGTACAGACCGTTTAATAAGAAGAAACTTTATGAAGACAGTTCACTTCGCGTATACAGACAGGAGCCATCTTAAAAAATAGTCTCGATAAGTCGATCTCCGAACGCCGTTCATACAGTTCAGAAGTTCGCTGAACTTCATACAGTTCAGATCACTCAGCACGACGTTCGTGGTTTGACTTATCGAGACAATTTTTTAAGATGGCTCCTGTCTGTATACGCGATAAGTATAAATTACTTGAACTGTATAAATTATACTTGAACTGTCTGTATAAATTACCGGCAACTAATTTTAATGTACGTAACATTAATGTAAATTACAGTAAAATGACAGTTCTTTTCACAGTTAATTACATAATATCATTTCTGTAATTTTAAATATAATTAAATATAGTAATCAGCTGTAACCTGCACAGTAAGTAATTGTGTTTCCACATTACTTTGATATTACAGTAAAACATTAAAACAGTATTTTACTGTAAAAAACACAGTTAAATATTGCGAAATATTGTGAAAGTCAAGAAAATATTTTACAGTGTAGAATTTGAGTTGGAGATGGGGAAAATGTGAATGTATCGACTTATCGAGACTATTTTTTAAGATGGCTCCTGTCTGTATACTCGAAGTGAACTGTCTTCATAAAGTATCTTCTTATTAAACGGTCTGTACACTTACAAAGTTCTCAATGCTTCGTTTTGCATGTATGGGGCCTCATTATGTTACTGCGTGAGTGTGGGGCTATTTTGAGCCTTGTTAGTGGTATAAACTAGCGATTTCTTTTTACTTAGTCAATGCCCCCATTACTAGCATTATACGCTAAACAGTTTTTAGAGATAAAACTCTTTACATTCGATTATCATGAAAACAAAACTCAGAGAACGGTTGACTATGTACCGATGTTTTATTAGACCAAAGGTTCATTGTTCGCCGGAGTTCTCCTTTAAGTAAATGCTCTTAACAACAGAACCTTTCTGACATCTTTCAAGGAGAAAACCATGTGCGAGTAAAGTTCACAGAACGTTGCACTGCATAGGATTATAATTTATATTCTAAAGAATTCCACAAAAATAAAAATAAAAATATTGGCTACAATTTAAAAGGAAGTGTCAGAAACATCCTGTAGGCTATTATTCAGAATCAGATGTATCAACATCAACACAACTGCTTTAACACTTTCAGCACAGTCTTCTGCAAAACAGGGACGCATTACAATTTTGGCACTAAATTATTAGTGTTAATCTTCCATAACACTGCAGAACTCACCTGGACAGTTTTGTTTGGTGTTTATGGTGTTCTCAATTCAATGGTGTTTATTTTGGACAATCTTTATTCCAGACTTGTGCACAAACTGCATTGCAGTAATTTGTGTACTTTATTCAGTAAAGAGTGGACATGAAGTCTGTAAACAGGACGTTAACTCCGAGATGGGACATGCTTAAGATGGACAACAGAGGAGAACAGAGACGCACGGAAGCAGAGATTATACCAGGACAGTAAGCTCACGGTTTGTGATGCCTAAAATATTCAGAAGAAAAATCTACACTGTAAAAAATTCTGCTGTGATTTTTACAGTAAATTACTGGCAACTAATTGCATTGCACAGTAATTTACATTAATGTAAATTACAGTAAAATGACAGTTCTTTTCACAGTTAATTACATAATATCATTTCTGTAATTTCACTGTGCATAATTGTATAAATATAGTAATCAGCTGTAACCTGTACAGTAAGTAATTGTGTTTCCACATTACTTTGATATTACAGTAAAACATTAAAAACAGTATTTTACTGTAAAAAACACAGTCAAATATTGTGAAAGTCAAGAAAATATTTTACAGTGTAGAATTTGAGTTGGGGATGGGGAAAATGTGAATGTATCTCTAAAGGGAACTGACTGTCTTTAAAAAAAAAAAAAAAGTTTTGATGGCTTTATCTATATTGCTGCTTTTCCAAAAGCACCACCTACTGTTTGTTTCTGTTGTCGTCCTATCTTTTAAAACACTTCCCAACCTCACACAGTTTAATGACGTCAATTTTGCTCTTGTAACTCTACCGATTAGGCCGATTGGGTAACAGTTTACTTGAAGGGCTGTGCATAAGACTGACATGACACCTTCATAACCATGACATGACATATGTCTTGAATATGAAGTAAGCATGTTTATGACAACTGTCTTTAAATGTCTTTCGCTCAATAATGACATTTTGAATGCAAATATGACATTGTTTAAGATATCTTTGTTATGACAACTTGGCATAAAATAAAGTTAAACTGTCATGTGGTTGGCTTTGACATTGGCTGTCATGAGGCCATTATAACTGTGTCATGAAAAAATGGTAAAAATTGAATTTGTCATTAAAATGTTGAATGACAGCCAATGTCTAAACCAACCACCTGACAGTTTAATGTAATGATAACCAATAAATCTAAGTAGTTTCTTAAGTTTGATAATTAATCTGCTATGTCATGTTAATGACAGGTTGTGTTGTCTTAGTAATGTCAAGTTGTCATGACAAAGACACAAGAAGTGTCTAAGAAGAACGTCCGGTAACAAGAAGTAGTCGAAGAAGAACGTCCTCATCTCGCGCATGCGTTCTGGAAATCTCTTCAATTCTCGTCTCAAGGCCCATAAGGAAGTAATGGAATAGTCTAATAAAGTCGTTATTTCTGTTTTTTTTTTCGCACAAAAAATATTCTCGTCGCTTGATAAACTTATAATTGAGCCGCTGTAGGCACATGGCATATTTAAACATTTACTTTAATGACTTTATGGGCCGTCAAGTGCTATACTAGTCCCTTAGGAAGTCTATTGATCCAGCTCTCAAATTTAATCAAAAATATCTTAATTTTTGTTCCGAAGATAAACGAAGGTCTTAAGGGGTTGGTACAGCATCGGGGTGAGTAATTAATGACATAATTTTCATTTTTGGGTGAACTAACCCTTTAAGGTTGACCTTAGTGCTGGGCGGTTTGACCAAAAATGTATAATGCACGCATAATAATTTACATTTACATTTATTCATTTAGCTGACGCTTTTATCCAAAGCGACTTACAATTTTAAATTAAATACATCGGTATGGCGGTATATTAAAAATTAATATCATAACAAAAATATACACTGGTTTTCGGGATGAACCGGTATCCCGCACAGCACTAGTTGAGCCACTGTAGTCACTTGGAGAATTTTAACGATGTCTTTACTAACTTTTCTGGGCAGATGCAATTACCTAGCAGCCTTTGAAGCTCTCAGATTTCATCAAAAATAACATAAAATTAAAAAATAACTCAAAAATAACTCAAATTAATTCAGAGATTTCCTCCAGGAGAAATTGCCATCTTTGAAATTCTCTGCAGCAGACGGACTCTGTGTCCGCAGGCCGTAGCACGCAGCGAGAGCACGGGCACCAGCAAGCCGACCAGCACCAGAGTCAGTCCGGGGTCCTCGACCGACAGGCAGCCGTCTCCTGCTTCGCCATCAGCATCAGCTGCTCGAACATCGAATTCGAGCAGCAGAATTTCAAAATCCTCTTCTTCCATTTCATGTTTAGTTTCTTCCGTCATTGTCATAACTTACTATCTCCACAGCGCTTGTTAGCTTAGCTTCAAAAACAAGATGGCGGATATTTATTTCAGTTTCTGCAAGTGAAGTCCCACCCACTGATCTGTAATAGGCTTGTAGGGTGAGTGGGTCCCACACCCTGGAATAATAATGAGCTATGTTTGTAGTTCTAAAGATTTTAATGAAATATGACTTCCTGCTTATCGTGACGCAAAATGACGATTTTTACGTCACGATAAGCAGAAAGTAAAACACTTAAATCCTTATTTCTCCCATCTCAGGGGAAAATAAGGGAATAAACCATGACCATTCAAAAATATGACTGGGCTTCTAAAGATACAAAGCTTAATGCAAATAGTGAAGTGACTCTTTAAGAAATCATGTTAATTTCAAATACTTATATCACTGACAACAGTAATCCAGCCAGGATATTGTCATTTAAAAAGTGAAGTTGCAGCCCTCAACTGTAATGTTGTGTTTTGGTCTGATGCTCCACCCTCCACCGATCTACCAATCACAAAGTCAGTAGTTTTGCGGCATCCGGGTTGCCAGCTCTGCTCTAGTTACCACAGCTGCAACTACAAACGTGACGGATAAAAAAATGTTGAATCCTGCAACCTATCTGGCAACATTGAGTCTGGGGGGAGTGGGAGGGGATACACCACTCTACAGTAATTTGAAACTGATTGCAGTACCAGTTTTGGCCACAATCTTACATACAGCTCCTTTATACTTTGCGGCGTGAAACGGCCGCAATACTTCAACCTTGCTTTAAAAGGAATTCTCTTAATTGAGGTTTAACACTGTATCGGCCATTCGCCGATTGTTTAAAAACAGCCGATGATCAGTGCTGATTATATTCTGTGTGTGAAGAAACGGCTCTGGGGTCATTCATAAGATTATGATGTTTACTCTGCACTGTTTACAAATGTCTTCAAATTCACCTTTGGCTAAGCCCCGTCCCCCTTAGTTACTGTTGCTACATCCGTCAAACTTCATCTGCACTCTGAATATCTGTGACAGCTCTTCCTGCTGAAATGTTATCAAACTTTTATGAAGCAGCAAATAAAGTGTCCGATAGAAGTAGGCAAAAGGGACTGCAATATAAGTTCGAAGGCTATATTCAAGACATCCAGGTGAAACGCAAGAAACAACAAGGCACCCAAAATAGAGTCAAAACATAACGTTACTGGTCACAGTCAAAAAATTAACCACCGCATATCCTACTAATGGAGACGGAGGCTGGGACTAACAATATCAGGGAGCAACACTGTTCATGCAAAGCTGGGTAGGTCTCTATTCACTTCTATAATCGTTATTACAAAGCAAACGGACTACACGAGTATAAAGTTGTATTTATTAGCAGCGTGTGCTAGCGTATCAACAGTCGGTGTGAGAACCGAAATCATAACCTAAAACATTATAAAATGGTCTAACTAACTTCATAGTAAGGTTAGGAGCAAAAAAGATGTGCTTGTTGATGTTTGAGGGTTTTAGCTGACTGAGGACGTCCATACAGTTTAATCCAAAAAGACGACACTTGTCAGGATTTGACTTCAGTTTTGGGAAGGGAAAAAAGGACACCCCCCTCCAACCTCTCTGGGAAACACGTATCTGTGTTACAAATGCCCGAGGCACAACGTTTAACCATATTTTTGATAAAACTACGACGGTAGCCTGCCGAGACCAAAAATATGAGATGCCTGTGTTGAAAGTCAATGGAGCGCTGTGAAAAAGTGTCCGACCTCTGTGGGAGCTCGTTCTTGGCTGCGCTGTGACTGGTCAATCTACATTCTAGGGCGTGGCTTAGCCAAAGGCGAATTGGAGTGATTCCGAAACTAAAGCACTTCTCCTCGTTCTGGCGTATGAAGAGATTTGTCAACAACTTACAGGAACAGTTAGCAATACTGTCATTTATGATTAAAATAAATAGCCTTCTTTAGGAACAAGGCATTAACCTCCAGTTAATGACATCACAGAGTTTACCGGTATTTTGGAACTGATGTGTGAATTAGGGCTACACAATTAATCGCAATGAAACCGCATGCGATTTGACACAGGCTACCTATTTTATGCACATCTTGTCAGTGCAGCGTCTGATTGGTTGTAAATGCTCCCTCTGAACACCAGAGGGCGTCTCAGACTCACACACGCCTAAGATCCTTCTAAACACCGGAGTCTCTCTCTCTCTCTCTCTCTCTCTCTCTCTCTCTCTCTCTCTCTCACACACACACACACACACACACACACACACACACACACACACACACACACACACACAATACATCCAAATATGGTCTATTACCGTTAAAAAGCCAGAACGCTGTTGCTTGTGTGAATGCCACACCTGTCAAGTTTTTTAACTCACCGGTAAAGTTGTTCTGGCTATTTTGCGGTAATTTAGCGGGATTGCTGTGTGAAAAGGGGCTAACGACTATTCTTTGCCCGGTAGAATCTGAACGCTCCGTATAACAACCCCACAGTGCACCCGCACGACTCTATCCTGGTGTTCAACTATGAAGGAGTTGGCTCGGACGCAGGGTCGCTCAGCTCCCTCAACTCCTCCAGCTCGGGAGCAGACCAAGACTTCATGATTGGGGCCGCGCTTCAAGAAGCTGGCAGACATGTATGGAGGAGGAGATGATTAAGACCCTTTTATTTATTTATTTATTTATTTATTTATTTTATGGTTTTTGGTTCTCTGTGCAAGAGGCACATTGATTGTTTAAAAGTGCAAAATATGAGAATTTTTATACTTTGCTTTATGGTTTAGTGATTTGAATGTTTAAAGTTGGAACTAGCACTGTTCACATGTCAACTTAAAGAAAAGATTCTTAAGTGTTTTCTTGTCATGGGAGCAGTCTTGGCAGGAACATGGCTTTTTTTTTTTATCTCTCTCTCCCGTAAAAGCAGCTCCCGATTCTAAGGACATTTAATATTTGTTTGGATTGTTCTGTGGGGAAGAAGCTGTGACGCAGCTGTTTGTCCTAAATTTGTTTGCCTAGTATATTTTGTTACAGTATGTCTTCTAGTATAAAGTATAAAAGTATAAAAACGTCTTTGGCATTAAAGATTCATCTAAAGCTTTAATTATACTGTAAATGTACCTTTTTTGAAAAGCACTGAATTTTCAAAGACTAAAAATACAGCAGCAGAGAAGAGAGCAATGTTAAGCCTATATGAAAATATACAAATAAGTTGTACAGTGTATGTTTATTTTTTGTTGAACCATTGTATAAACATTTTGTTTTATATAACATGTGTGCAGTAAAAAGAATGAAGCTTTTTACTTAACGCTATTTTGTTGTGTGCTCATTAAAATATTATTTTACATAAGATGGACTGGTCACGTGAGTTGATCAAAAATATTCTTTGGAGCATGCAGGCTATTTTGCAAGAGTAAGTCAGATCATAATATAAAAGTATAGTGTATATAAGAACAATATTTGTATATTTAAAAAAAATAGGCATAAATAAAAATGACCTTTTTTTTAACGTCATGGTTTACGAATTCATTGTTTCCTTCTTGTCTCGTGTCGTGTTTAGGGTTGGGTACCGAAACTCGGTGCCAATGCTTAGAGCCATGTATGTCCCCGGTGTGCTCAACCTTATGGCTGACGAGCTATCACGAGCCGTGCTCCCGGGAGAATGGCGACTCCACCCCCAGGTGGTTCAGCTGACCTCAAGAGAGTTCGGGGAGGCTCAGGTAGACCTGTTTGCCTCCTCAGAGACCTCCCACTGCCAGCTGTTTTACTCCCTGACCGATGGAACACTCGGCACGGACACACTGGCACACAGCTGGCCCCGAGGCCTGCGCAAATATACGTTTCCCCCAGTGAGCCTTCTTGCGCAGACACTGTCCAAAGTCAGGGAGGACAAGGAGCAGGTCCTTCTGGTGGCTCCCTACTGGCCCACTCGGACCTGGTTCCCAGAACTCATGCTCCTTGTGACAGTCCCTCCCTGGCCCATTCCTCTGAGAAAGGATCTTCTGACTCAGAGATGGGGCACCCTGTGGCACCCACGTCCAGACCTCTGGAAGCTCCATGTCTGGTCCCTGGACGGGACATGGAGGTTCTAGGTGACTTACCTTCAGAGGTACTTAACACCATCACTTCAGCACGGGCGCCGTCCACGAGACGTGTCTACGCCCTGAAGTGGAACCTGTTCATCGAGTGGTGTTCTTCTTGCCGAGAAGACCCCCGAAGATGTTCGATAGGGTGTGCTTTCCTTCTTGCAGCAAGGGTTGGAGCGAAGACTGTCTCCCTCTACCCTCTTAGCCAGCAGCCATATCACCCTGTAGCCCAAGACTGGTTGCCCACTGAAGCTAAGCAGGGCTGAGCCTGGTTAGTACCTGGATGGGAGACCTTCTGAGAAAGCCAGGTTGCTGCTGGAAGAGGTGTTAGTGAGGCCAGCAGGGGGTGCTCACCCTGTGGTCTGTGTGGGTCCTAACGCCCCAGTATAGTAATGGGGATACTATACTGTCAAAAGAGCACCGTCCTTCGGATGAGACGTTAAACCGAGGTCCTGACTCTCTGTGGTCATTAAAAATGCCAGGATGTCTTTCGAAAGAGTAGGGGTGTAACCCCGGCATCCTGGCCAAATTTGCCCAGTGGCCTCTGTCCATCATGGCCTCCTAATCATCCCCATATATATACCAATTGGCTTCATCACTGTCTCCTCTCCACCAGTAAGCTGGTGTGTGGTGAGCGTTCTGGCGCACTATGGCAGCCGTCGCATCATCCAGGTGGATGCTGCACACTGGTGGTGGTTGAGGAGATTCCCCCCTCTATGTGAAGCGCTTTGAGTGTCCAGAAAGGCGCTATATAAATGTGATGAATTATTATTATTATTATTATAAGTCCATGCTGCTGCTATTTCAGCTTATCACGACCACATCGATGGCAAAACAGTTGGAAAGCACGACCTGGTCGTCAGGTTTCTTAGGGGGGCAAGACGATTAAATCCTCCTCGACCCCCCTCCATACCCTCTTGGGATCTTTCCCTGGTGCTCCGAGCATTTCAGGACGTTCCCTTTGAGCCTTTGCAAACAGTGGACTTAAAGCTTCTTTCCATGAAGACTTTGCTGCTGGTTGCATTGGCCTCTGTCAAGAGGGTAGGAGACCTGCATGCATTTTCGGTCGACGAATCGTGCCTAGAGTTCGGACCAGGTGACAGCCACTTGGTATTAAGACCCCGGCCTGGCTATGTGCCCAAGGTTCCTACCCCTCCATTTAGAGACAAGGTAGTGAACCTGCAAGCGCTGCCCTTGGTGGAGGCAGACCCAGCCCTGGCTTTGCTCTGTCCCGTTCGCACGCTGGGTTTGTACGTGGACAGGACTCAAAGCAACAGGACCTCAGACCAGCTCTTTGTCTGTTACGGAGGCCAGCAGAAGGGAAAGACTGTCTCCAAGCAGAGGATGGCCCACTGAATAGTGGATGCCATCGCCTTGGCTTACCAAGCTCAAGGCGTGCCCTGCTCGCTCAGGTTGCATGCACACTCCACGAGAGGTGTTGCATACTCCTGGACGCTGGCTCGTGGCGCCTCGCTAACAGATATCTGTAGAGCTGCGCGCTGGGTGACACCTAACACATTCGCTAGAGACTATAGCCTACGTGTAGAGCCGGTCTCTTCCCGTGTTCTCACCCTAAACGGGTAGAAGCACTGAGAGGCCCGGCTCTGTCGGCTTGCTGCACCCTACTGTGCAAACGTATTGCTCCAGAGTGAAAAACCTGTCAAGTCCTCCAACATCCCTCGACCCGGACATGGCGGAGCGTCCGGAGCCAGGCCCCTGTCCGCTGAATCCTTGAGAGCCGGTCTCGGGCTGGGTTCCATATGTGCGACCCTTCGGGGATCCCATATGTGTGTATGTTCCACGGCTGCTCCTAAGACGGAAGCCCATGTCTTTCCCTTGGGCTAAGTCACCCATGATATCATATGCAGTACAGCCTTCGGGTTAGTCCATATGTACTTTCCACATAACTCTCTGAAGAAAGTGGGTTCCGCAGCGTTCCCCTCCCTCTAAAAAGGGCACGCTTCCCAGGGTTATCCAAGTCTCACTGTATGGGTTATAAAGGAACAACAGTGTCAGACACTCTCTGTGTAACCCTCCTCCTATCGTCCTTCCAGGCAAGAAGGTGCAGAGGCTTGCATGGGGCGCTGGATGGGGTGCAGTGACTGTGGCATCTTGGTAGGGATTCCTATAGGTCAGTCTGACCTACGTTGTAGTGACTGACCGATAGGGAACGTCTCGGTTACATATGCTAACCCTCGTTCCCTGAGGGAGGGAACGGAGACGTAGGTCCCGTCGCCACATCTGCTGCTGCCCGCCAGGGGGCCAGCTTCCCAAGTTTGGCTCCTCAGCAAAAAACTGAAGTGCAATCACACAGTCGCTCGTTATATGCCCGCGCTGACGAGGACACCCAGCTGTTGCAAATGATTGCACGTCAATGTGCATTGGCTTGTTTTAGATTCACTCAAAGTAAATTGGCTCTCTAGCGAGATTCCTATAGGTCAGTCTGACCTACGTCTCCGTTCCCTCCCTCAGGGAACTCAGTTACCATATGTAACCGAGACGTTTCTTTGTGTGATCACGCTCATTTGTTTCTATTTCTCCTCAACAGCACAGCCTTGTTACTGTCAGTAAGGCCACTTACACTAAATTAATGCAGAATCATACTCTTGTGTTGGCGATTCCCTAGGTTTTTTATTTTGGTTGTTGTTGTTATTGACGTTTTAATCAGGCTGAGTTCTCGTTTATTTTTTTATATTTAGCCTACATATTGACGCACTTCGCACACACAGTCTTGCTTGTACAGTCCCGCTCATACAGTCCCGCTCTGAGCTGATGATGACTGAAAGTAAGTAGCGCATGCGCACATGACTCGGCCTTTCTAACAGTGATTTTCAGCTGATGCATTTCGGTTGAGCTGGGTTTAGTGCAAATGATGGTATAATAGTGTAATTTTGGATTCAGTATAATTATTTAATCATCTAGTATTGCCTGAAAATTTGATTTAGCAACATCAAACTGGTCTTGCACTTCCCATAAAATCCGAGCATTTCCAACAGAGCTCAATTAGAGAGAGAGAGTTGGATTCAGAGAGGTGTGAAGTGTGCCAGATGTGTATGAAGACATCTCCGGGGATGATGTAATCTTCAGATGAGAGTCCTTCTAGAGTGCCAGCTAATTCTCCTTGTCTTCATGCAGGAGACTGGCAACATAGTAGTATCTCACTCACATATACAGTACTGTGTGTGCTTTCTGTATAGTTCAGTCTGAGCTGCTCAGTACTGATTAAAGATCTGTGTTTGACCTTACAATGTTTCTACTTCCCTACCGATCAATCAGCAGGACTGAAAGACCTGTTCTCTCCTAATGCCACTGTGATGAAATACAACGTAACCTCACAGCAGCGTAGAGAGACTTCCTCCCTTGGTTAATTATCTTGAGCATGTTTGAAACAGATAAAGTGATTATGAGGCTGGAATAGACTTCCAGCGAGACACTGAGTGGGAGAGTAGAGGTAGAGAGATATGTCAGCATGTTCACTGACAGAACGAGACTCAAACTCATCATCAAAAGGTGAATGTCTGTGATTAATCATGTAAACCTGAGTTGCTTCAATCGACGACAGAAGGCATGTGTAGCATATTGTGTGCAGCAGGTTTTTTGGCAAAGTTTTTATTATTTAGAGGCCTGGAAGGGTGGATGTCTGTGAAAATGGGTGGATGTCTGTGTGTACTTTTTGATTTGTTTGTTTTTTTCAGGCAATCAAAACCAGTGTCTGCTTTCACTTCCCATTCCCATAGAGACTCTAATGTCATCATGTTGCTAATTAGCCTCATTTGCGTCGGCATCTGCAGACGGCTCATAGCTGCAGTCTGACAGAACAACCTTCAGCCCGAAACTCCATTCGAATTATCCTGTAGATTTCCCGTATGTTCCTTTACCAGACACCAGATGTGAACACAGTTTGCCTCCCACTCACACCCATATGAATCCGAATAGTATGGATAAGTGGATTGATCTTTTCCTCCCAAGGATCAAATCTCATATACTATTAACCTATAAAGGCTACTATATCATGTTTGATGAGCAAATTTCTAAGGACATGTTAAAAACTTTGCTGAAAAACCTGTTGCACACATTCTACTACATGCCTTCTGCCAGCTGATTGATAGTTTCAAACTTTTTAGCCAGTAAAAGGTATTTTAGTTTAATTGTACAAACGTCGCCCATCATCTTGTGGTTCACTTGTCTTTCTGCTTTGAAATCTTTACTGATTTCCCGGTCTTTCAGCAAGGGTACAGCAATTGTAGCGAAAGGACGTAGTAACTTTGACGTTTCCTTTCAGTCGGTTATATTCGACGTTATCAGAATGGGATCCCTACCCAAACTATTGTTGCCCCTTTCAGCACCCTGCACCTCCTGGGGTGGAAGATGGGACATGGCTTTACACAGAGAAGATCACTGCTGTTACGTTTGACCCACTCAGTGAGACTATTGGATAACACTGGGAAAGCTACCTATGGAAAGGGATGCTACGGAGACCACATCCTGCCCCTAGGGAGGTATCCTGTGGGAAAATTACACACATGGACTGTCCAAGAGGGCAGTGGGGCAAATGGAAGGTATCTGTGGTAGATCCAGTTAAGGTGAATTCAATACCGACAGAGACGGCAGAGCAGGCCCTGCCAAGGGAAAGACATGGGCTCGCCGACAGGGAAATCATACGGTGGGAGAATACCTATCGCCGTAGGAATCACAACATATGAGAATCTAGCCTAGCACAGAGGCATACTCACGAGTGCTAGGCCTAGCGTTGGTCTCCGCTACATCTAACTGCCGGGGGTGCAGGAGGAACTGCATGCAGGATTCGACTGGTAAAATAAATGCACATGAGACACAGAGCGGGTCCCCAGGATTTACTGGCTACTTGTTGTGAGTACACTGGAGGATACGGAGGTTGTAAAACTTTGCGAATGTGTTGAGTGTCGCCTACACTGCAGCTCTACAAATGTCTGCTAATGAGATGCCTTGCTCAACACCCGAGAGCAGACCACACTCCGAGTGGAATGAGCCCTGACCCCCAGAGGGCACGGCTGATCTTGGGCTTGATATGGCAAAACCTCCTTAAAATCACTAACAATTCCTCAAAAATAATTGGTCTTCCCACACCCAACACATGCACCATGTACGGCAGTAAAGTTTCTTGATTATTACGCAGGAATGAGAGTATAGTTCCCTGCATATCAGAAAATCACATCTTTACATTTTCCGTCTGTCTTAGTGCACGATGTAACTATAGAAGAGTCAAGTTTTAAATAGGAAAAATATCGAAACACTTTGGTAATTTTTTTTGGGAGAAATGCTAATGGTCTTGTACACTTCAATGATATATGCTAAGCTATGCTAAAAGTGGTACCGCCAGAACCGGAGATCAGCAGAATGGATTCAAAAAAGGTAAAACTCAACAGTTTAACTCTGGGGGAGTTGTAAAATTAGCATATTTCCAAAAAAAATTGGAGTATTCCTTTAAGTCATGTTTGACCCTTCTTCCCTCAGGCCGCAGATACAGACAGCTACCCCACACAAAATCACAGCTAGGGGAAAGTTTTGTAATCTCTGCTATAAGAGCATCAAATTCACAGAAGGCTTAATTTATCTACTGTAAGTATTGTGTGCAATATGTCTATTTATGTGTAAAAAAAATCAGTGTGGTATGTGCATGTTATACAAATTGAATGTTGCTCCTGGTACAATCTGTGAAAACAAATTTACATTATTGAGGGGAAAAAAATGAATATGAGACAAAGAGCTGTTCTTCGGTCCACGTACAGGCTCAAGGTGCGGACAGGACAGAGCAGAGCAAGCGCTGAGTCTGCCTCCTCTGATGGCAGCACTTGCAGGTTCACCACCTGATCTCTAAAAGGAGTGGTGGGAATCTTGGACAAGTATCTAGACCATGGTCTCAGTATTATGTGCGAGTTGGCCAGGTTGAATTTCAGGCACGATACATTAATTTTAAAATGCTTGCATGTCCCCTATGCTCTTAACAGAAGCCAGTGAATTCAGGAGCACTCAGAGAATTCAGGCTCTTCTGACAGCAGTGGTTCAATCCAGCCCTGTCCTCTCTCATCCTTCATTGACGTCGCTCCTCCTTTTATGCTTCCCCTCCTCCGTGAGAGATATGAGACCAGTGCGTTGCGCAGGTGTCCCTCATCAGTAATCTCATCACCGGCCGCACGCCATTCTTTCATGGCCCTCGGCCTCGCCCAGCAAGCCAGCATAGTCAACAGAAAACACGTATTCAGGCTTGTTTCCACTTCGGAATAACAATAATAAGAAAAGTAAGTAACTTTATCTCACAGTTGACAATTCTGAATTTTTTAACTCGCAGTTAAAACTAGGGATGCACAGATACTACTTTTCGCATCAGGCCTGATCATGTACTCGAATTCAATTCTCTGATAACACGCAGCATGTACAGTACAGTGCTTGAAGAAAGAAACACCGATAACAGAGCAAACAGAAAGTAGAGTGAATATATCAGTGAAGGATGTCTATGAAGTAAATCAAATCAAAATTAAAAGAATGTTATAGAATATTTCCACCTATATAGATGCTGTGCACAATATGGAGGAATTATTGGGTCAGATTGAAAACTAAAAGTCTAAAACTAAAAGTCTTAAAAGAAAACTAAAAGTCTAAATTTGAAACTAAAAGTCTAAGTCGAAAACGAAAAAAGTCTAAGTCGAAAATTAATTTGGTATTTAGGATAGGGCATTTTGTTCATTTAGCCATTTAGAAGGATTGGGCATTTAGGGATTTAGGATTGGGAATTTGGTATTTATAATTCGGCATTTGAAGATTGAGGATTGTATGCAAATAAGGAGGCGTGGCCCAAATACTCAAGTACAGCTGGTGCGCAGAGGCACCTTATGGACAGCAGAGGGTGCTCCAAGTGCTAAGAAGCACACTGTAATGAAACCAAACAGGGGTGCGTTTCCCGAAAGCACCGTTAGTTATGGTCGCAAGTTGGTCGCAATTTCCATTGAACTCTATTGGTAACGACGGAACTTGCGACCATACTTGGCTAACGATGCTTTCGAGAAACGCACCCCTGAGCGAGTGAGCAGGGCTGGAGTGAGGACTGTACTTTATAATGTAATAACTTCAAGTTTATGACAGCATTGTAACATGTTGGTGTAACCCATCCACCCGGGTCCTACTCGACCGGCTCCGAGCAGGCCTTGAACCCGGGTCTCCGGCATGAGAGTCAAGCGCTCTAACAAGGAGGCTAACAACTGCAGCCTCTAGCGTCTGTCGCTAGAGTGCCTATTGAGATCAGAGGAGTGAGGTTTACCTGCACAGCAACTACTAGCTGGCCTCCCTTACACTCACCCCCCACCCCCAAACCTCACTCTCATCTGGGTCACGGCACCAATGTAACACCTGGATCCCACTTGACCCGCTTGAGCGGGCCTCGAACCCGGTCTCCGGCGTGAGAGTCGGGCGCTCTAACAAGGAGGCTAAAGACTGCAGCCTCTAGCGTCTGTTGCTAGAGTGCCTATTGAGATCAGAGGAGTGAGGTTTTCCAGCCCGTTCTCATCCTTTAACGTCATATAGAACGCTATATACAAAACGGCGTTATACTACGCACATGGCACCCTTTATCGTTAATATAACACGCGAACCCAAGACGTCATAAATCCTTTAGCGTGAATATGACACGCAGACCCTACCCCACACCTAAACTTAGCCCTCACAGCGCATGTTATATTAACGATAACGGGTGCCATGTGCGTAGTATAGCGCCGTTTTTGCATATAGCGTTCTATATGACGTTAAAGGATGAGAATGCCTTGGGTTTTCCTGCACAGCAACTACTAGCTGGCCTCCGTTACACTGGGCGCGAGTCGGGGTTGGATTTAGACCGAACACGTTCGGTGTTGGTAAAATGGATGAGGGAAAGGTGTTGGTCGAGGAAAAAGCCTCCCCAGTCCCCACCATTACCAGAAGCCCTTTCTTTGTCCAAAAAGTCCAGCACCTGCCTCAACAAAGATGCTAGCTCTGGCTTTGCCATTGTTAATAGACCCCTTTTCGGTTGGTAAACATGGTGACGTTTTTTGTGGGCGGAGCTTAGGTGGAGGCAGAAAGATCCCTCTGGCCGCTTCACTAACGCTAGTTAGCAAGGATTGTTAGCTTGTTTTTTAACAATGACTGGAGAAAATCCGATATTATCTTAATGTGTAATGTCACTCAGTGTCCAGGACCGCGATTGTTATTTCCAAAAGTTATTTTTAACGGACGGAACCAGATTGGCCGACCTGTAGCCGCCTACACGCTCACTCAATGCATGGATGATCTGACAGGATTAACCTAAGTTACCTCGGTTAAGTGGCCTGACTTCTACACCGAAACCGATCGTAAATAGAAACTGAGGGCATATAAATCTTTAGATGCCTATATGGTCCTGTACAAGACTTGTGTGTACGATCCACAGTTCTGCCGAGCCAGCGCCGAGACCACGACAATGTAAAGAGTGACATTACAGTGCGATTTTAATGATGTGAATATTTTCTAGACATAAAAGTTCCAGATACAGCATATTCATTTTTCATCAATTCTTGCACCAAACAACACAACAAGATGACATTTAATAATAGTAACAATTATTTAAGCTCCTTATTATGTAGCCGAATCTGTGCTGTTTTGTATTGGCCGCCTCCAGTTTTCACTTTGTTTTGCCTCCAGCTAGCGCCGTGACGTAACTGTGACGTCGGCGCAAAAGGGGTCCATATGGCAACCAACGTGGATGGCAGAGCACGACAACTTTCACTTTGAAGAGGATGCTCTGCCAGTGTGCTCCTTAGCACTGGGAGCGCCCTCTGCTGTACATAAGGTGCCTCTGCGCACCAGCCATTTCAAACCCAGCCTCCATTATTTGGGCCACACCTCCTTATTTGCATATACTCCTCAATCCTCAAATGCCCAATCCTAAATGCCAAATTCCCAATCCTAAATCCCTAAATGCCCAATCCTAAATGGCTAAATGACCAAATGCCCAATCCTAAATACAAAATGCCCAATCTTAAATACCACCAATCCTAAATACCAAATTCATTTTCGACTTAGACTTTTAGTTTCAAATCTGGACTTTTCGTTTTCGTTTAAGACTTTAGTTTTAAACTTTCAGTTTTCAATCTGACCCAATAATCCCTCCATTCTGCACAAACTGATTAATTAAACGCGGAGTGGATTGAGCGTGCAGCGGCACAGACTCAAGCTCGTCGAGTACATCCCTTTTTCACAGACATCGCTGGAAAGAAGGAGCATATTACCAACGCTCCACAGTGATTAATCACATGCCATCTATGGCTCAGAAATTGGGAATATACACAAACCAAGTATTATTATACACATCATTGGTATTAGTTCCCCACCAAGCATGTTTTTCACCACTAGGTCGCACCATTCCCCAAAGACTGATGTAACTCAGCCTGCACTTTCTTTTCCAACACCATCTCTTCAATGTAAATCTCAGCCCCAAGGCTTTTCGCAATAAACCAGGCTACATTTTTCCATGAATCTGAAAGCAGGTTGGCATTTGTTGGACTGTTCATGCTGATTTTATTTTAAATCCATATGTAAATAACTATTTTGTGCAAGTGTTATGTATTCTCCCACTGTTAAATAATGTAATGTTAATAAGAAAGGGTATCTGAGGTGTATCTTATGAGATTGCTTTTTTTATAGGCAGTAAGCAGGGACAGTGAGCAACCGGTGAAAAGGCCGATTTAAGCCAGTGCGAGGAGGTAAATGTCATGCACCGCTTGCTTTTATTGGAGGTTCTGTCGCAATCTGCCCTTTTCCGTTCCTGGGACCTATTGTTTAAATAGGAGCTTTTAATGCAGGGCACCAGATGGGCCCTCAAACAAGTGTGGATAGAGGCATGTTTACCGGTCAGTGGTGTGTGCAGAGCAGGTGAATATACTGAATACCCCGCACCAATGGCTGTGAGGCAGACGTGACACTTTTGCTCGTAAAGCTTTATATGCAATTGTTGAGAGGATATTATCATACAGAAGGGAGGATATGAGAGCAGATATGTGCAGCGATTTGAAAACACATTTAAAGGCAGGTGAAGTTGTACCTGCACTAGGCGGGATACGTGAGTACTGTATTATAGAAGAGCCTGTTTTATGACAGAGTGGCAACTTAGCATAAATGTCTGAAGGTGAAGGTTTCATCCACCTTATTTTGCAACATGGAAGTAAGCAATCTGATTTATTAACAGCTATACGTAAATAACTATGAAAATAAAAGTACAGCAAACACTATTACAACTATTTGATAACAAATACAAGTTTGCAATATCAAGCAGCATAACAGACTGTTTTTGTTCATCCAAAATAATACGCATCTGACACCAGAAGCCTCACACATTCAAGTTATGAATGCTCACGTCTGCTCTTAAAGGGGTCATACGATGCTTTTAATGTTTTCCTTTTCATTCAGTGTGCAATGTATCTGTTGTGCATGTATAAAGATCTGCAAAAGTTAAAGCTTATAGTTCCCACAAAGAGATTTATTCTAACAGAGAATAACTGCAGACAGACCTGCCTAAAACACCTCAATCAAAGTCCATATTACTTCCTCAAACGTCCACGTAGCAATGTGAAACATTAGCATAATGCCGCCCAAAGCCTGTGCTGTTTAAGAAGTGCCTGTGCAAAGTAAGAAGGCGAGGCTTCAGTGAACCAGTGTTGTCATCAAGTCACATGTATTTGGATGCAAAAGCAAAACCCTTTTGTTAGAAATCAATGGTTAGGATTTCTATATACTGTTCCAGAGCTGTAGTACCCAAAAGTTTGCCTGTGTACAAGGCATTTTACAGAGGACAGTTCATACCTGGGAGAGTACATTCCTGTTATACACACCTAAATAAATGAGAAATAAAAACTTTAGTATATAGTTAACTATTTAATGTTGTCCAGAACAAAAAGTTGTTACAGTGAAGAAGACAAATTAAACCATTACAAAATTCCATCTGAAAGGTAACAGAGTCCTTTCAGCCTGCGAGTATTGTGTAATTAAGAGAAATCTACAGTGACTTAGTGTACCTATAAAGTACTTGGGGAATAAAGGGCTAACAACCAGAAGAATTATATATATATATATATATATATATATATATATATATATATATATATACTGTATTATATAACTATGGGGTACTTATTCTACTTTTAAAAATCTTACATTTGGGAGAAATTAAATTTTGTACCAGTATACCATATACTACCTATACTATACTGTACCTATATACTACCTATACCTATATACCTATATGTAGGTAACTACATGAAACAAGAGGGTAACAAGCACCATTACATGAAACAAGAGTATCTTTCCCCAATATTTAACCCTCACCCTCAAATCTGATAACACTTTTTACCATATTTTAGTAATTTAAACCTCCACAACATGTTTTTTTTTTCACAAAGGTTTGTCTCAGTTAATTTATGTTGACTACGTAACATTTTAAGTTGACATCCACCCCCCTCACCACCCCACCTCACCTAACCCCTTATACACCCAGAATACTCATTGCACTACTATGGACAAATTTACAAATCAACATAAAATCTTACTGATTGACCTAAAATTGGAAAAGTATAAATATATCTGGTGTTTTATTTGTTATATAATATTTCTAAGTATAGATTTGTGTAATCTATAACATTTGGAAAGAAAAACTATGTATTTTATCAAGGATAGTAACACGAGTTATGTTTGGGGTCAATTTCGCAAAAAATACGTTTTCCCCTCCCCCATGGCACGGGAAACATCAAAGTTTTCACAAAAATGATGCTTTCCCCTCCCCAATGCACAGGAAAGAATTATTAGTTCTCTTGAGAATTATGTCACGTCATGTGAACTACTAGTGGTTCTCGCAATACTTCAGATATGGTTGTGCATGGTTAGAGCCCTAAAACAGAATATGATACTGAATATGAAAAATTACAATGAACAATATTTCTTCTGTTTTATTATACATCTAAAAGAGCCTGGGTAGAGCCTGTGTAGGCTACAGGACTTTGAAAAAAATATCAGCAGGTCAATTTTATGTTTACAGAGTTGGCTCCATTAAATTAGGAAAAGTCATTAAATCTGAAGCAAAATAATATTAATAACAATAAATTGATGGTTTTACAGACGTTAAACATTGAATGGTGTCAAACTGACCAATTAGGCTAAGCAAATGTTGCAAAAGTTTTCGTTTTCAGTGCATTTTTGTTAAAAAGATTACTTTATAAATATGTACCCTGTAATAAGCCTAAATTTGGTTCCACTGGTCAATCTGCTTGATTATCCACATTTTCAGAATCTTACTCGGGCTCGAACTAATACTTTAATACTGACGACATTATCAACTGTAGCTGAAGCTATTTAAAGGGGGCGTTACATTTCCAACTTATGCTTGAGGTGTTTGGCCAATCACAGCGCACTGGGTCAGCTAGCCAATCAGAGCACTCAAAGGGCGGGATTTGTAGAAATTGACGTTTTTCAGACAGACTGGGAATAGAGGAGCTGCAATGATTTACAGTATTTAAAACATAATGTGTTTCTTGAGAATTAGTGCATGTTAACCTATTCTACAGTATTACACCCAATATAGAAAATAAGGAACTGTTAAAATAGCATGATATGACTCTTCTAATGTTAAAAGCGTTTAGTAGCTTGTATGTAAATGTACAATTTTTGTTTGATGTTTGTTATCTGCGGGATTAATTTAACACTGACGCATATTCCAGACACATCACATTTTTTGAAAACGCTCATAAATAACACTATTATGTTTCACTGTGAAGGATGCATTTCATATTACTGTGACATTTCATATAATCAGGGTGGCTTTGAAAAATGGCTGGAATGCCCCAATTACTGTCCTGTGTTATATAGGACGCGTGTCGTGGATTGTGTGTGTTTGAGCACCTGGCTCTCTGTCAACACAGGATCAGGTCACTGTGTACATTATGCTGCTCACAACGACAAAGGCTGCTCAGTTTCCTGTGATTAAAACTGAAGGCCAGTACTGACCACACCGGGCCTTTGATTAACTGCCTCGCTTTCCTTTCTTCTCGGGATCTTTTGAGAGTTTGTCTATTCAATGAAAGTCAATGGTAACCCAAACTGTTTGGATCCCAACATTCTTCAAAATGTCTTCTTTTGTGTTCCTGAGACGAAAAAAAATCATACAGGTTTGGTTTGATGTCACCATGAAGGCGAGTAAATGATGGCAGAATTAATTACCCGTTTAATGATGGAACTGTGCTATAAACATATAGGCAATAATGCTCAAACAAAAGCTTTAAGACCCAGAACAAGAAGAGACCCCTCAAAGCCCCGATCCGGACCCAAGAACCAGGCTATTGAGAAAACAATGAACTTCTTTCTAAAACCAATCTGTTTTGTACAGTTGTTGGCCACGGTTGAGAGCTTTACATAGTTTTACATGTACACATCTGACAGACATTTTTCATCCAAAATGTCTTGAAGCGCATTCAAGTCAAGTCAAATGTAATGTCAATAATGCCATAGTGCGTCAACATAGAGCAAGTTTTAGAGCTGATATAAACGTCCTGTTCAAGCAAAGTCTCTTCATAGTTGCAGTTCCTCTGGGCAGCTGAATTTTTTCCTCAAATAGTGTTAAAAAAAGATTATATTTCAGACTGGACCAGCCAATGCATACTGTATGTGCTAAGACACTGGCTGCATCTGAAATCACACACTTCCCTAGTTCCCTCAGTAAAAAAACAGTATGTGACAAAAGTACAGTACTCAAAAGAGTAGGATGATGATCTTCTACTTCCAGACAGATTTTGAAGTGTGTATATGATGGACACTTTACTATCCTATGAGGCCATTGGAGAAAGATTTGTGAATGTCAGTGAAGAGACGCTGACTTTACCAGCAAACCTTATTCACAGAGCGCCCGCAAGTTGTGGAGGATAGACTTACAGTGTTTCCAATGGCATCTGCTGCAAGCTCTAAAGCGCCTATATTTCCCACAGCTCATGTTGTCTGGGTTTTTTCATCTACTGAAATTCCTTGGAAAGATATTTTTGCAGTGTTTCATCAGCAGAACAATCACAAAACACATTCAATTGCTGCACGGCCCACTTAAAAGATGGATGTCTCTCTTCCACAGCCTCACTTTCATTCCCATTAAAAATTAAAGATAGCGCTGGACTTATTCTGACACTTCCACACCTTCTCCCATTCGTTGGTTTATCTGGGTAAGTCTTTGGTAATACAACAATATAAAACAAAGATATAAGTGATCCTCTGGATTTAGATCTTATTGTGTTATCTAGCACATATATCAGGCAATTATGAGATTTAAATATTGATCAGTATTGTTCTATTAAAGGGGTGGTATAATGGCCTTTTCACAAGATGTAAAATATACCTCTGATGTCTCCAGAGTGTGTATGTGAAGTTTTATCTCAACATACTCCACAGATATTTTTATATATCATGTTAAAATTGTCACTTCTTGATGGTGAGCAAAAACACACCACTGAAGTCAGACAATGAATGACTACGTTTACATGCAGCCAATAACCCATTCAAAACCGGGATATTAGCAATAGCCGGTCGCGAACGGCCATGTAAACACCGGCAAAAATATGCTCATATCCCGGATTTTAAAAACTGGGATATTATACCTGGGGTACCCCTTTTCAAACCTGAATTTTTGGTCATGTAAACGCGTATCAGCATATCCCCGTTGTGATTTGTGTTCTGCGCATGTTGTATTCGCAAGGAATCTTGGTCTTTTGAATAGAGAAACTTCTCGGCGCATACAAAAATCGGCGTGCATACCGGAAGAAAACATGGCGAGACCAGGCGAGACACAGCACAGCAGCATACTTTTGGAGCGAGGTCAGTAACGTTACCAGCATCAAAGTGCAAACAAAGGTGATCACTATCTGCCCCGAACTATTCATTATCCGCGTGCTGCTGCTGTTGGTGTTGTCTTTGGATACGGAAATGACACATATTTTTTTTTTTAAAATTTATTTATTTATTTATTTTTTTATTGAAATAATTATACATTACAGTAAATAAAAAAATACAACATAAATTAAAATAATAATACAATAAAAAACAAACAAACAAAAAAAGAAACCGGTATGGGATCATGAAGTAAATAACATAGGCTAAAAGCTTCACATAAAGACCTCGTACGTTTTGCTTTACTATTTTTTAACCCAAGAAGTAACTCACAATATTTTTTCATTTCTATTTGAAATAAAAAAAAAATGTGGTTTCCCTTTAGCCCATTTTTGCTTGTGTATATGATATTTCCCCATAATCAAACAGAGGTTAACAACAAAGGCCACATTTGGAGATAAACTTTGTCTATTAAAATAAAAAAAGACATCTTTTTCAGAGAAAATGACACATATTGCGTCTTAAGGTTGTCCGTACGTCTAGACGCTAACCGCGCATCGCCGTTGGGATATTGCAATTCCACAGGAGAAACTCTCTCTGCTCACGCATGTAAACGGGTTATTCCTAATGTTTCAGAAACCCGAATAGTGACCTTAAAGGGAAAATGAAGCAGTGATTCAAGTTTACATGATTTACAAGATGGATTTCCAATATAATCAACAATTATATAAGAAACATGACAAATGTAGCGAGAAGAAAAAAAGAAAACAACTTTATATCTTTTGCCACCAGGGCGCCGCCATTGTGCAGTATTCTAATGTGACGTCACAGGGTTGGTTGGCTCAAGTTTAACAGGCTCTGGGCAGTGAAAATCGCGACATCAAACTGTGTTTACACCAGTGTTTTGACTAATGTTAGGTACAGTTATTAGACCAAAAGACGACGTCTAATGTTATATGTTGACAAACTGCACGTAGAAATATTGTTCGCGATGTCTGCCATCATATTCCCATCTCGTCAACAACATGTAAGTTAGCATATATTTCTTAAAGGGGAAATGAAACGTCCATGTTTTCGCACTGGTAGTGCTAGTAGCCACAGCCTACATATATTAGGAAAAAGTGTCTCCGCTCTGACATCCTTCAGGGAAAGCATCACCGCTTCCATACATCTAACTCCCAGCACAGCATGGTAAACTTGCACGCTGGTGATGCAGAATTGACCATGCAATACATGCTCAAGATCAACCTCTTGACAGCAGATGGACTCTGACACGGTGGGCATCACAGTACAACAGCCACACTGACACCTGGTAGTGTTGCAAACCCGCTCTTCGCCCCAAACCACCACCGGAATATGACGGCAGACATCGCGAACAATGTTTCTATGTGCAGTTTGTCAACATATAACATTAGACGTCGTCTTTTTCTCTATGACTGTACCTAATATTAGTCGTTTGTGGTCAAAACACTGGTGTAAGTTGATGTCGCGATTTTCAATGCCCAGAGCCTGTTGTTAAACTTGAGCCAACCAACCCAGTGACGTCACGTTAGAATACTCCATAATGGCGGCGCCCTGGCGGCAAAAGATATATAATTGTTGATTACTGTATATTGGAAATCCATCTTGTAAATCATGTAAACTTGATTCACTGCTTCATTTCCCCTTTAACCCGATCATAACCCGAAAATTGGCTGCATGTAAACGTAGTCAATGATGATGGACTCAAGAGGAAGTGACACCATGTAGAAGCAACAGGACATTTCTGAATGGTTAGTTGATGAATTTATGAGCTTATGTGTGGTTATCTTCTAGTCATTAATTAGCATATTCTGTCTGATAATTTATAAATCACATTCCCAGGGGGCGGGGTTTATGTAAGTTCTAGGGTTGGTGATGTCACTAAACCCGTGTAGTCCCTACCAGCCGTTTGTTGTAGTCCTTAAAAAGCAATTTCTTTAAAAGCAAATATCTCCCGAAACAGCAACATTATACACTAACTAAAGTTAGAAAAGTTAAATCATAATCAACCACCCCTTTAAGAGGTTTAAATATTGGTAGAAATCTTCGATTGAAAATATTTTGGTTAAATTGTCAAACTCTAAGCAATTTTAACTGGGAGCTGCTAAGTCAACATTAATGCTTTAGTTCCCTACTGAAAAGGCGACTGTGGAAAGAAACGAAAAACTCAATTTTGGTGTTAACAACAAGTGTCTTGGTGGCTGACCTCCGATATACTGATGATCCATCCACAGGTAAATATTTTACAGAACATGGGATCAATACCACAAGATCAGCTTATTTCTCATGCAAGTTCAGTTGTAGATCATTGTGAGAATTAATCAGGATCCTAACACCACACACAGAAAGCCGCCACCTTCTCCTCTGGCCTTACCAGCTGCCCTTTGACCAATGGCCTTTTATACTGGCCATGTGCTGCAAGACAGAAGGGTCTCCTCACATTACTCACAGGGACAGCCAAAGAATCGTCCCTGAAACCCCTCGGACAGAGACGGATGACGAGCAGGAGTCGTTTCCCTTCAGTGGCTGTCAGCATGGGCGTCCGTCACCAGCTAATAATGAGGAGAGACAGTGGGACAGCGCTCGGGTCAAGCTTGGAGACGTCGACGTGAGACTGTCATCAAGCAATCAGATCTATCATATTCCACGTCAGGAGCCGATACATCGAAGGGCGAAGCTCCGGCAGAGATCGGGTGGAAACTATATACGTGTGATGGCTACTTTTATTGATCGATTGTGAAAAGACAATGGGGGACAGGGTGAGTACAGACAAAAGATTTACAACACAAGCTCAAGGGTCAATAAGAACAGACACAATGACCATCAAAACATGTAACGCCTTCCTGCCAGCACACAATAAATTCTATTGCTCAGAGGTTACTCTTTGCACACTGATCATCCATGTGATCTCAGCAAAGTTCAGGGAAACAAATTCGACTTTTTACATTTAAATATTCAATAATACTTCATAATAACTACACGCTAATAATAATTAGTTAAGTATGAGTAAACGGTTAATTCATCATTCATAAAGCATTAATAGACACTAATAAGCAGTTTATAAATACAGCTATAAATGCTTTCTTCTTGATTTAAAAGCATATCTATAATTTGTTAAATAATTGTATTTTCATCCTTTATTAATGATCAATTTATCGTTTCTAAATGAAGAATTGCATTTTTTATGAACCAGTTATTTGAGAGTTGTCAATGGTTCGTAAGATTACTACTAAATGCTTTATAACTACCTGTATTTATTACATTTACTTACACTTTCTAAGTGATTTTATGAATGACTGACAACTGGTTTGTAAATGATTAATAAACTATTTAAATTTACATTCATACAGCTTATTGTTCAGACATATAGCGATGGTTACTTAGTGTGTTAATGAATGCTTTATTAACATGTATTAATGCTGTAATTCAGGGTTAATTTGCGTAGTTATAAAGCATTTAGTAGTGGTCAGTTAACTATGTTCGTGAGCTCATCTAAAGTGAGGACTAGTCATGCCTTGTAAAGCATTTTTAAAGGCTGGTAAATATTTCTATGTTCTGTATCACTGTGTTGTGTTTGTTACATTTTACTGTTTAGAAGATTGATGAGCCTTTAAATCGCCTTTATAAATGCTTTACAAAGCACGAATAGTCCTCACTTTAGATTAGCTCACAAAAATAGTTAACTAACCACTACTAAATGCTTTATAACTACCTGTATTTACTACATTTACTTACACTTTCTAAGTGATTTTATGAATGACTGACAACTCTTAAACAACTGGTTTGTAAATAATGCTATACTTCATTTAGAAATTATTAATTGATCATTAACAAAGTATGAAAATACAATTTTAAACGCATTATAGATATGCGTATAAATCAAGAAAAAAGTATTTATAAACTGCTTATTAATGTCTATTCATGTTTTATAAATGATGAATTAACTGTTTACTCATGCTTAACTAATGATTAATAGCGTGCAGTTATTATAAAGTGTTACCAAATATTCATATTGTACTTACTCTTCATGTCAATTGTTGTCGACTTAGAAGGACCAACTGTGACATTTAAATAATTTTTCTCATATCTTTTCTTCTAAACACAATAACCTGTAGCTCCAACATTTCGGAATATCAGCTTTATTATTAAAGTTAGCTATCCTTTGAGAGCACTGAATGAGACGCAGCTCTAAATAATGATTTTTCAAAGTTGTACATAAAACAAAGACTATTACAGGAAAGCATATGAAATACACTGTAAAAATGGATATGCTTTATCTAATCAATAGAATTGTGGCAACAGATTACAAGCAATATTATTAATTAAATTTAACAAATTGGAATTGAGTAATAATTAATCAAATTATTCCTTAAAAGTTTACACCAAAATCAGACAGACATCAACACTTAAGAACTCTTTATTTTATATTGCCAACATTGAAGACACCTGATGTTAACAAGCAGAATCACTGAAAGAGAAAACCGTCATTTTAAAACAAACACCGATCACCATAATGGTGACTTACATTTATGTTTTATTGGTTCTTGTAGTAAGTTTTACTCATTTTAAATGGTTAACTTTTAAGGAATTAAATTATTACTCAATTCTAATTTGTTAAATTTAATTAATAAAATTGCTTGTTTTTTTTATTAGATAAAGCATATTCATTTTTACAGTGTACTATTTCATACGTGTCTTTATACTTCAAAAATATGATGTTTAATTGAATGTTTATTGTAACATTTTTTTTTTTTCGGTGCATAGAAGAACCATTTTTGTTTCCTCAAAGAAGATTTCATTGGACGTGAAGGTTCGCAGTAAAGAACCTTTTGTGTGGTGGAAAGGTTTCATGGACGTTAAAGGTTCTTCATGGAACCATTTATTCCAAAAAAGCATCTTCATTATTAAGAGCGTTTCTCGTTCCGTCATTCACCTCTGCTGGCGATGCTGAAGGAATGCGGTCTCGGATTCGAGACACCTGTCATGTGAGATACCAGAGCCACTCTCCCCCATTGACATTTCAACATGACATTTGAGATCCACTCCATCTCACTGAGGGAGAATATGAAACACACCCTCCTTTTGCATCGCCTCATTGTGTGCAGAAGAACATCACAGGAGAAAAGAATTGGCCATTGTGTTGATCACATTAACTGGGTAACCTTTCATATGCAACTGGCTCTCGGGCTTTTATTTTGTTCGTTTCATGACCGTAAAAAATGATCATGATTTTAACGGTAAAAGACTGTAAAGCTTCTATGGTAAAAACCTGTAAAGACTTGTTAACAGTATACGTACGATGAATTTTTTTAAAATAAACTAACGGGACTAAAATACATGGTTTTGGAAGAGAAAAAGTCATCTTAATATATATTATATTCCATTTTATGTTGTTAAATTAAAGGGATAGTTCACTTTGAAATACATTTTGGTATGTTTTAGCTTACCTCAAGGGCATCCAAGATGTAGGTGTCTTTGTTTCCACAGTATTTTCAATTTTTATATGTTTTGGTTGTTGTCTGTCCATCATATAATGCAGGTCTATGGTCACCACCTCAAAGAGCATGCATAGAGAAGTCCAGATTAAACATGATTTAATGACTCGTAAATGTAAGTACACATTGATGGCCTAAGACACGAAACGAGCAGTTTTTGTATCGTTACCTCTTGTAACCACAGCCACGTCCAAGTGATCTGAGGGTTTGTTTCTGTGGTTACAAGAGGTAAAAACTATATAAATACTGTTCGTTTTCTCACACAAATTGCATTAAATTAAGCTGCCTTTTAAATTTGTTTGATAAAATAAAATAGCACTTCAGTTCAACATTTACTCTCATTATAAATGATTTAGTTTACATATTTTTTTTCTATTAAGTACAATGAAATGTAACTAATATTTGAGAGAAATTAACTTTGTAAATTTGCCTGTTAGGTTTTACAGCACATTGCTGTATTTTCTTAATTATACAGTAAACCAGAACCGAGTTGCCAGTAATTTACTGTCAATTTACAGGATAATTGTTTTAGTTACTTGTGATGAATATATGCTCATGTGGCTTTCAGCACTAGTTGCGATATAAATATAAACCGCTACTCCCGTGTAAACTTCAAAAACGTGAATGTGTGAAACTGGTGACGGCATGCACACGTGCACTACGTGTTTAGTCCATATGCATGT